>ANSM01002277.1:0-39141 GCA_000347735.1 Cercospora canescens BHU | reverse complement strand
CCTCACATCCGATCCTCCCACCTGCGGCTCATCCCCAGCAGCAGCAGGCGCCGCCGCCCAAGCCCCGACCTCGTCGAAATCCCGCCAAAGAATACGCGATGCAGGCAGCGCAACGCAAGAAGAACCAACAATACCAAAACTACCACCACCGGCCCAAGCCCGATGACATGTGGATCTGCGAATTCTGTGAATACGAAGACATTTACGGGGTGCCTCCGTATGCGCTGATTCGCGCGTACGAGATCAAGGATCGGAAGGAACGCAAAAAGGCGGAAGAGAAGCGCAGGTTGCTGGAAAAGGCCAAGATGAAGGGACGGAAGAACAAGAAGGGCACGGGCAAGGGCGGCAAGAATAATGTCAACAACACTTCCGCACCTGCACCTCCTCCACATCCACAAAACTACGATCCAAACTTACCGCCGCCCGAGGACGAAGAGTACTACGACGACGAAGACTACGCCGAAGACGATTACGAACCCATGGGGCCGGATGATCAATACCCCCAGGAGTACCCTCCTCCGGCGCCCGCTAGCACGCCTGCGTCCATTGCAGCTGGTGGCGGCGCTCGACCGCAGCATGTATAGCTCACCGCGGGCATAGCGGAGCTGGTCTTGGTTGCCTTTCGACAATCACTCGCTCCCGACGACTCCCATTCCATACGAAGTACGACAATTGCTTTGTTGCTCCTCTGTGTCTGCAGTCTTGGCTATGATGACTTGAGCAGGGCAAGGGCGAAACGTTTGGGTGGCTTGGAGTCGGAAGGAAAGATGTTGGAACATTGCTTGGATAACTGGCTGAAGCCCGAACTGCCCGCGGAAGACCTTGTACATACGGTGAGATCACGTCCTCTTGTTCTGAAATTTGTCCGGCGTCGGGAGGTGCGAGGTTGTACTGGGTGGTTGGTTCTTCTTGTATCGCGTTTCGATAAGCCGGCATTGCACACATTTCACTGGCGTTCTATACCTCCGCTCTGCATATAAACACAAGATTCAGACATTGAATGAGAAGGAGTGCGCATGCTGCAATGAATCAAGAATTTCGCGTTCGTGTATCGTTTGCGGTGGGATTGCCGTCAATTTGCTCGCCAAATGGCAAAGGTACTCGGCAAAGGCTAGGTGTCCATTGTGCCGGAATCGAGTGGTTCCTGCGTCTTGACGATTCTGGCATACGAGCAGGGCATTTTTTCTTACTGGTCACCACCACTAGTGGCTATACCACAAACGCACAGGGGCGCTAGTGTGTTTCCCCACTTTCGCTTTCCTATCACCGCCTACCCGCCGGGTACCTCTTCCGGCGCTCGCATGCCGAGGAGCTTGGCCTCAGCCGTTCTGTCATCATTGCTCTGTGTGAGCAAATCTCGCTGCGTCTGTTCGTACCGGGTCTTATCGCGGTTGGAGGCGAGAGACATGGCGGGGCAGCGTCGCAGGAGGTGGTGGATTGACATGGTGCTTGCACAATGGCCCGAGATGGCACCACGACCCTTCTGATCGCGTCGATGTTCTGCGCCCACGTGCGTCTTCAGATTGGCGCCGGAGCATATTATGGCAACATCGCTCAAAGCTAAAACTGATACAGCGGGAGCGTGATTCGCGCGGAGCTATGTGAACTTAGTACCCTTCTGCTCTCACAAGCGGGCGGCGGCGTCGAACCTCCAAGCAGGATATCCTCTCACCCTCCATGCAGCCCACGCGCCACTGCGGCAGATCAATCTTTGTAGTACTTAAGTGCGCTTCCTTCCGCCCACCCTGGAGTCCGAACATCTTCTCGCCTCCTCGAGCAGGCACAGTATCGAGTTGGCCGAGTCCTCGTACCACTTCTCCTCCTCTTCCAGAATGGCGTCCACGGAGGCTAAGATCAAGAGCGAGGCCGATGTGGAGCAGACGAACGCCGCGCCTCCCGCCTACGAAGCAGCCGTGAGACGCAGCGAAGATGAATACATGATCAATAAGGGCGATTTGCTGGCGCAAGAGCATGTGGATCCCGTTTTGGATGCGAAGATGAAGCTCGTCAACGATGCCATTGACGAGATTGGCATGACGCGATACCAGTGGAAGCTGTTCGTGTTGAATGGCTTTGGATACGCTGTCGATTCCTTGATCTTGCTCATCCAAAGTATCATTGCTGTAAGTGCTGTTGCTCGGGCAGAAGTCCTGTCCCCAACATCTCTGGCTCCTCGCTGTTTGTGGTCCGGCAGCCAGATTCGTAGCCACGCGCGTGACCACAGATGCGAACGATTGCGCCGAGATCTATCAGTTGGCCATGCTTACCATTTTCCTGCCATTATTAGGGCCAAGCCGCGTATGAGTTCAACCCTGGCTTTACATACGGTCTTACCGTCGCAGTCTATGTCGGAATGTTGGTAGGAGCTCTCTTCTGGGGAATTTCAGCAGACATCATCGGACGCAAATACGCGTTCAATGTATCGCTCCTGCTCAGCTCAATCTTCTGCATCGTGGCAGGCGCGGCTCCCAACTGGATTGTCCTCGGTCTCTTCGTTTGCCTCTCTGCCTTTGGGGCGGGAGGCAATCTGGTCCTCGACACCGCCGTCTTTCTCGAGTATCTCCCCGGCAAGGACCAGTGGCTGCTCACCCTGATGGCCGCTTGGTGGGGTTTAGGACAACTCATTGCTGGTCTTTTCGCCTGGGCTTTCATGCCAAACTACAGCTGTCCTGGATACCCGAAAGATACTGGCGTGCCTTGCAATTGGGACACAAATCCTGGCTGGAGATACATGTGGTTCGCAAACGGCGCTCTGGTGCTTGTTCTGAGCCTGTTGCGTGTCACAGTCATCAGGCTCCGTGAGACTCCCAAGTTCCTGGTTGGCGAGGGCAAGGATGCTGAAGTCGTCGAGACATTGCAATTCATCGCCAAGAAGTACAATAGGCCTTGCAGCATCACCGTTGAAGATTTCCAGGCTTGTGGTATCACTGGCGAGTACCGCAGACGGGGCTCTGCTGCCCATGCCAAATCGAAGTGGTCTTTCGGCGAGTTCTCAACGCACATTTCTGGTCTGTTTACAACCAAAAAGCTCGGGCTCTCGACTTCTCTAATCTGGTTTTCGTGGCTACTTATCGGTCTCGCGTATCCTCTCTTCAACGTCTTTTTGCCCGTCTACCTGGACACTCGAGGAGCACAACTAGGAAACTTCTCCCAGAACATCAGATGGCGAAACTACGCCATTGCCAACTTGTGTGGCATTCCAAGTCCCGTCTTGGCTGGTTTCATGTGCAAATCTCGTTGGTTCTGGGGACGACGAGGGACTATGGTGTGTGGTGACTCGGCTTCTCTGCTGCTTTGTACTAATCCCGCCTTCAGATTATCGGTGCGCTGTCTGCGATGACATTCTTCTTTGCATACACAGAAGTGAGGACGGATGCCCAGAATCTGGGCTTCACGTGCGCCATCAATTTTTGCCTTGTAAGTCTATTCTGTCATTCATCACTTTCCAGCCTACTTCCACAAGAATGGAACCCGGGCGGTCGTGCAGAACGCCTGCGCTGCATTGAGCGGGACGGGAAACTGCACTATCACTCAGAGTGCAGAGCCGTGGATCAAACAGTGCAAAGTCAGCATGAATTTGTCATATTGTGCAGTCTTCAACACGATACCGGATCATGGCTTTCTACCAAGCTCTGTCCTCCGCTCTATGCCATGTTCTTTTGCAATTCATTCGCACCGCATGCGTCGCTGACTCACAGCACAGAACATCTACTACGGCACTCTCTACGCGTATACCCCAGAAGTGCTACCTTCCGCACATCGTGGTACTGGCAACGGCATCTCAATAGGTCTGAATAGACTGATGGGCATAATGAGTGCTGTCGTTGCTACGTAAGTGTCAAAACCTTAATGAACTACAAGTATCACTAGCTGACATCCTTAGCTATGCTGATACTTCCACTGCCGTCCCAATCTACATCTGTGCCGCGTTGTATATTGTGATGTCTATGGTTGCCGCATCATTTCCCTTTGAGCCCATGGGCCACCGAAGCTCATGAGCCATGCACGGGCCATTGCAGGAAGCACATTGTTATGTATATTTGAAAGGGACATCACTGGCCAATGAGCACTTCCCTATCCCACCAGCACTTATGAATAGACAACCTCCAGTCCAGCATGGAAGCACTTTTGCCTATTCCTCCAATTGTGCATATCCAACGTTGGCTTGGTGAACACCTTCCCAGCATTCTTTATGTGTATACAAGGATCGTGGGCCGTCGATTGGTCGGTGCACCCTCGCCGTGTTGGTTTTATTTGAGTCTGTTGACTTTCCGGCACCCATGTCTCATTACTCATGGTCCGAGATTTACGCTCGCAAAGAGCCGCACCGGAAAACCCAAGCACGCTCAAATGGAATTCGAGCGCCTCTCACGGCAAGCTCGAGAGACCTAGCACGCTTCGGCCCATCCTCATCAAGGATCCCAGCCATCAGGCTATGAGGCGATAGAACAGACTGCAGGAGAGTCTTGAGGGGCGATGCCTTTCCGAGGCAGGCCCTCGCGTGGATGTGAGACCTGTCGACGCCGGAAGATAAAGGTATGAAGGAGCCAGAAGCGCCTGCTGATCCCACACGGCGATCGCACACGGTGAACCGGCAAGGCTCTGAGTGAGCTGAGTCCAGGGCCATGTGGAGTCCTTAGCACCATTCATTGGCTGCTGTTGCTGACCAGCCTGTGCATAGTGCGACCTGCGTGAATCAGGCTGTGAGAAGTGCGAGAAGGCAGGATGGAAGTGCGAGGGATATCGAGACCTTACCGCTTTATTGTTCCATGATGAGAGCGATCGCATTATCAAGAAGGTCCACGCTCAGAAGGGCACTCGTCGCCGCATAGAAGATGATGTTCCCGGCCCCTCCGCTGCGGCTCCCGCGGCGCTCCCAAGTCCACAATCATCAGCAGTCTCGGAAGCAGTGAGCGAAGCAGAGCTGCAGCTTACTCCCCATGACTCGGCGATCCACCTGCCTCGCTATGGAAGTGGAGTCATTACGCCCACTTCGCCACGTGCGCCGCCAGTGAGTGTGATTGCTGACCTCGACAATCTGGCGATTGCCCAATTTTTCGAAAAGTACGTGTACAAATATCATGACAAAAGGGATCAATGGAATATTGAGGTCGGCAATGGTTGCCTCCCGGCAGCGATTAAAGCCCTAGGAACCGTGGATGCCGTCAAACAAATGGGGCAGGGACGTAGTCTAGAGCCAGAAGCCCAGAAGCGTTACGTCTCTGCTATCCAAAAAATCAACACTGCGCTACAGGATCCACAAGGTCGGACCCTGGACAGCTCACTACTCGCAATCACGATATTGGGTGTCTTCGAATGTGTTTCTGGCTTCCAACGAAACCTTGACTCCTGGCGAGAGCATGTCAATGGGGCGGCGTCTTTGCTACAGCTACGCGGCAGTGAGCAATTCAGAACTCAGACTGGATGTCGCCTCTTCCTGCAAACCTGTACGAACCTCATAATGAGCTGCCTGAGCAGACGGCTGCCGATCCCAGCCCATGTGCGTGCTATGCAGAAGGTCGCAGAAAGTTTCATTCCGAACCCTCGAGAGAGCGTATGGCGATCTCACCTTGCTGGCCTCAAGATCGCAGACCTAAATGCGCGATTGCTTCCTGGCAACTACCCAGTATCGTCTGATCAAGCACAGCTCATCCTTGACGATGCACTTGCATTATACGCCGAGCTGGAGTCCATCCTAGCAGATGCTCCTAGCAATTGGAAACCACATTACGTTGCGGCGACAGGGCGTATGGTGTATTCAGACTACTACTATGTCTTCGACAGCTACGTTATAGCACAGATTATTTGCGGCAACTGGAGCTTTCGGATCATGCTCATCGACATTTTACGCAAGGCACTAGCAAATTTGAGAACTACTGGGCGAAAAGTAAATCCTGAACAGTTGGACAGAATACAGTTTTATATGGGAACCGTCAAACAATTGCAGCTGAGCATCTTGGCTGTTATACCACAGCACTTGAGCCACATGTTTCCAATCACACATGCGCCGGACTCGAGTGGAAATCCGCAGGACCAACTCGTGGACTTCAACTCACGAGACCATCACCCTTTCAAGCAATGTGAAAAGGATGCGGGAACGTTGCCGTGGGTGAGGATGTCGGGAGGCTACCAGACTCAGTTTCCTCTCTTCACTGCTGGAGCTGCCGATCCACCTGGTGGGCCCATTCGCACATGGGTTGTCGGTGTACTGAGAACTTTACACCAAGTCTTGGGGATCCAGCAAGTGAGTAGAATGAATAGATGAGGTGTGACTTCGGCATGCTGACCTTCAGTGTTACAGGCAGCGATACTCGCGAGCCAACTTGAACGTAAGTTATGTCCGAAAATACATCTGCATTTAACCTTGTTCTTCTAGAGTTCCTGACTGATTCAGTAGAAGGTGACGATTCTGGCTCCGGAATCCCCGAGGATATGTGGCATTGCACTCTACCCCCCTAAAACAAGCTGTAATCCAAATGAGCTGTTCTCCTGTAATATCGAACTAAGCTTCGTCAATTGACGAGTGTATTCCGTGGATGGGCCTGAGCACTTGCGGCCGTCTGTAATGTGAAGATCTGCGAGAGTGAGCGTTGGAGCCAGGAGAGCAAGTGAAGCGCTGGACGCGACTGGCTTGATCCCGCGACAGCAAACTTACCAGGTCAGAGTCTTCTCTCCCAATTTCTTCCAGCTTGCTCTCTACCGCATCAGAGCCATCGCGGCGCAAACACGGATACCACGCGCTCGAAAACAATGGCTGAGCACTCGACCTCCCCGGCGTCAGGGCAGCGACTCGCTGCAACTTCGGCAATGTCGCGACCACCACCACCACCAGTAGCCTGCACCAAGGAACAACCGAAGCCAAAGGAGATTGAAGCTCGTGAATGGGCCTGGACCGCAGACATGGAGAGTGATCTGCTGCAGGAGGCCGCTTGGGGCGCCGGGGACGATATGGAAGATCATTACCTGGCATTGCTTCAAATCTTCCAGCACGACTACGGTGGTGAGCAGGACTCGACGCCCATTTTGGCAGGAGCATTTCCATTGACCGCTGATACAGTCATCGTCACCGTGAACGAATTACGTGAGCGTTATGCAGCGCTGCGCCAGCTCCAGAGAGAGCTACTGACGAAGTGGAAGCGCCCTCTACCCGCGGTGCGTCCGCCAAAGAGGCGCAGATTCGAACTCGTGCAGCCCGAGGCAGACGCAGGGAAAGCTCAGGAGGCCTGGGGCGACGAAGAGAGCGAGGGCGAGGGTGGGGCAAGAGGCCGCGCAGATGACGGAGGAGTTGACGAAGGCGACGATGACAACCGGACTGAAGAACCACTGCAACCAATTTCGTCTTGTGGTCAAAAGAGAAATGCGGCGGAAATGGAGGAGAAAGACATCTCTCCGCTCTGCCAGCAGAATGATTCACGGATCACCGTTCCATCAGAATCGTTTCTGCAAGCCGCAAGAGAGCTAGTGGCATGGCACGAGAGTGATGTTCGTGGACAGCCGGCTCGGGACCCAGACATGTAAAGCAGGAAGCTGATGAGGTCCAGCTTAGGCCATGGGGGCGAAAGACTTGCCAAGACACCCGCATGAAAACGGCAGGTGGTACACTCAGAGCGTGATGTTACGATCCTGCCGATCATCGGCCGGGATAGCTGTGAGCTGTCGTGAGACTTGTTTAGCCGGTACTACGAAGAAAGCGAGCATGTCACTAGTGCACAAGAACTTCTTTCCATCTACACAACATACCAAGCTTCGTTGCCAAGATGGTTGTCAGGCCAGTGAATAACAAGGCTCTCAGCATCCACACCGATTGCTTATTCGACTCCAAGCAGAAAGTGTTCACGAAAGAATCTACAATAGTCGTTGATCCCGATGCTGGCCTTATAACTTGTGTATACGAACGCAAACACCCGTTGCCACTTGTCATCGAAGCTCCAGACATTGACCTTCGTGGGAAATGTGTCCTACCAGGTTTAATCGATGCACATACTCATATCCTCCTACATCCATACTCAGAAACACCGTCTTTAAATCAAGAACGCGACGAGAGCATCATTGAGCGCACCATCCGAGCAACAAACCATTGCCGCGCAGCATTGCTCGCCGGGTTCACCACCTACCGTGACCTCGGCACCGAATCAGCTGGCGACGTCGACGTTCATATCCGAAATGCTGTCAATCGGGGCATCATTCCAGGTCCGAGGATCCTCTGTGCGACTGAAGCGCTAGCAAGCAGCGGCGGCTACGACATTCGCATCGAAAGTCGAATCAATGGGGTGGAATTGCCGCGTCTCTCAGACGCTTGCGATGGGGTCGTCGGGGTCCGGGCTGGTGTTCGCAGAAGACTGGGCGCGGGAGCAGACATTATCAAATTCTATGCCGACTACCGAAAGCGTGCTCTGCGGTTTCCAGAGAGCGCTTGGGCGGGTGAGCCGGATATTCAGTTTCCTCCTGGCTGGAGAGGACTGTATAATGACCGAAGCCCAAATTTATTGCAGTTCAACCAGGAAGAAGCGAATGAGATAGTGCGAGAGGCCAAGGCGTCGAGAGCACCAGTTGCTGCGCATGCTCAAGCTCCCGAGGCTGTCGTCCTCGCTGCTCGAGCAGGTGTCACATCGGTCGAGCACGGCTTTGAGCCATGGGATGGCACGGAGGCACTGCAAGCTCTGAAGGAGAACGGAGTTATCTTTGTGCCCACTTTGAGAGTGTTTGAATATGCCTTGGCAGATAAAAGGCACGAGCTCGATAAGATCATGGCTCAGACCAAGGCTGCGTTTGATGCTGGGATCAAATTGGCCGCTGGTGGAGATACTGGCGCTGTCGCTCATGGAGAAAATGCTAGAGAACTGGAGCTGCTCATGGATGCTGGTGTGCCTCTGGAAGAGGTACTTACTGCTGCTACTCTGCATGGATGGGAGGCTTGTGGAGCCGACTGGGCAGGAAGGAAGTTTGGCTGGATTGGAAAAGGGTTTGCAGCAGACATTGTCGCTCTGGACGGGGATGTGCGGAGTGACCGAGGGTTTTTGAGGCACGTTGGCTTTGTGATGAAGGATGGAAGAGTTTGGAAGCGTGACGGCCAAGCAGTTGGTATGATCTGAGCGTCATAAGGCAGATAGATCTTTCTGGAGTTGTAGGAGAGGTCAAGAAGGCACCGTGTCCTACCTGTGGTCTATAATCGAGACGCGTTGGCTAAAAGTAAAGAGAACATCATCATCACCACAGCTTGGGTGGATCCAGATCGCCAGGCTGCGTATGGTCCAAAGATGGCTGCTAAGGAATCATCTTTCTCGAGACCTATGGAAGCTTCACTTTGCCCTTGTTTATTGTGCCAGAGAGATCTGTCTCATATACATGTCCGTGATATTTCGCTCATACCTCCTGAAATACCCAGGTCGTGTCGCCATGTTCAGACCTTTCAACACGACCTTCGTCATCCACCACCACGAGGAGGCGCATCTGATTGGAATAATACGGCGAGAGGATTTGATACCCTCCGTCCGGCGTAATCCTCGGAACGAAGCATTCCCATCCGCTCATCCTGTTGACTCCTGCATGTATGCTACTACGCACTGCTTTCCCGTCGTGACTCAGAAAGCAGCGGGAATGCTTGTTCATAAATCCCATGTGATTGCTACTGTTGGCACATAACCACATGTGCCGCAGATTCGGCCTGTCGTCCTCGAGTGATACAACTCGCAGGCCGTGCTCGGTATGCGCGAGTGCTCGGCGAGTCGATTGATCGAGGATGAGAAAGGTCTTGTCATACCAAGGGATGTCGCTAATGCGGAGCACTGGATTCTGTTGCGAGGGCATCTGCGCTCGGTCGATCCCGGGGCTCGCGTAAGTGAAGACACTTTTGGGCGTGTATTGTGTCGTTGAGAAGGTATCTGATTCAGACACAACATTGGCCGCAGTCTTGTCCGCCATACCCCCTAGTCACTGCCGCGGATCTGCAAAGTATTCGTGATCAGATCAGGCCAAGATGTCTGGCATGAAGACGGCGAGAGGGAAGGTACAAGTCTTGAAGTGTTGCCGATGTGAGCGTGGGTTTCTCATCCAGCCGGGGAAGAAGATATATATGTCGACATGAATCAATTATCATCGCCGTGCGGCACTTTAGCGCAACCTTCGCAAATGATTGTGATTGTGTCAATCAGCATCTGGCGACCACTTTCCAATTCTAGGGAGTGGATCGGTTATGCCAGAGAGTTCTGTCTCCTGGTGACCAACTATTTCTGCGCTGTTGATTTGGACGCAAGAGAGGCGCTTATTGATTGGCGAGAGTCGCTCCAAACACGCGATGTTGGTGCCGGATGTTCGAGCATGCCAAGCTGTCCATCCTGTTATGGTACACGAGACGTGTCGAGTCGCTGAGGAGGGAGGTCACGCAGAAGGTCTGGAGGATACGTGCAGTACTTCTTGCAGGCACACGACCTAGAAGCCTCGTGCGAACTGCTGAGCTTGCTTCTGCGGCTTGTGTGGCAAAGCTTGGCTCAATCCTGCCATGAAAGCGGTGGTCAACAGCTTCTCCTTCTGATTACATCGACGATATCAACATGTGTTCGCTGTTATCACAAACTGTAGCCCACGGTGATGGCAGCTCTTCGGCTCGCATCCTGCAAGTGTCATTGATGAATTTGCCGGCCTGAGGCGGTCTGAACATGCCGCCAAGTCGAGGCTCCACTGTGCGCTCCTTCGCGGACCACATGGACCTTGCCCAGAGAAAAAGGCAGCTTTGCGGCTGCAGTAGTTCTATGCATCGAAGAAGCTATGGCTTCTGCCGCCGTTGCAGGATGTCATGGGCGGCTAAACCGTCAGACTCAGCCTTGTCTCGGTGGCGAGGTCTCGCACGTTCTTGGGAACTCTTACCTCCTCTCATACCGTATGCCGCATGAGCTAACCGCTGACTATATGGACAGATCTATGCACCGACGATGAGTACCGCGCAGGATGTGGACGCTCTGCTGAGGCAGCTCGATGCTCATCGAGATGCTTACTTGTCAACCTTTCAGCAGATGCACGATCTTCTCACACGACAATTGGCATCTTCGACAGATTCCTCGGGCCCTGCTCACGGCGGGATATCGAGACCGCGTTCACTCGGTCGAGAGCACAAGTCACGAACATCCATCTCGCGGTCCGAGCACAGGAAGTCGTCATTCGGGTTGAACACTATCCCGGCTTCCACTGCATCTCGTGGCACTGGCGAGGACTCAGACGACGAAGATTGCGATTATTCCCTGTATGTGCATGAGCCTTTGGAACCGCAAAGTTACAATGAGGATATGTTGCGCAGACATCTCATGTCACATAATTGGTGCGATGGTGGCAGGAAGATTATGCAGGGAGTCATCGACGTCCCAGCTAGAATGACCCAGCGCGACCTATTCCCCACCAAAAGAGGTCCTGCGGGGGATCGGAGTGACCTCACAAACCATCAAATCTGGGATGTAGGGCCAGATGGAGCCCCAATCTCCGTGGGCACTGAAACCACCGACAACGTTTCGAGGGCGATGATAATATGGAACTCTCTCAAAACTCTCAATCCCGCTTCCAAAGAGCATCAGGCGGTTGGAAGGATCACGATCATCCGAGAGCCAAGTCCAATCCTTTTCGGGGCAATTCATCTGACACATAACGCGTTCTTTGACATGGACCAGATCTTTCACCAATTAGTTGAAAGCGGGGGCTCTTGCGCGGTCTTCAACGGCGCATTTGACGGCGATCCTCGCAGGCAAAGCAGCTTTGTGTTTAACCTTGAATACTACACGCTGATCGGTGACAGCTGCAAGCCTATGAGCTGGCAAATGGCAGACCTCAAGGTCAAAGAAAATAGCTATGATATCCGCATCTCACGTTGTAGCTCCATTGTAGCGCTTTCACTCCAGGGCAAGCACATCAGGAAAGTTAAGAACAATGCCAGACGTGCAGTGGAGAGTCATGGTTACGCATATGACCCTTTCTCGCCATGGCAGGTGCTCAATCTACAGGCTTTTCCGGATCTGAAGTCCAGTGGCGACGTGCACGACGCGACCAAGCACTACGTCAACGGCGTGGAAGCATTCCTCGTCACTTTGTTGGGCGAATTCCGTGACGCATTGTTGCGTTTCGAGGAGATCACGGAAGAGATTGCGCGCATTACCCGCCCCCCGGACGACTTCATCTTCAATCTCGAAGTTAGAGATCAGCTGCAATTCGAGGATGAACAATACACTTACACGCGGCGATACTTCTGGGCTTACCAGACGCTCGGTACGATCAGCGCCTCAATCAAATCTATGGTCGATGAGTACCAGGACACGTTCACGGATGATGTCTGGGAAGGCAAGCATAAAACCATCTGGCCAATCGTGGACGAGACAAGCCCCCGCAGTCAGTACTACAGAACGAGGATGGATGCTCTCAGGAAGAAGTTCGAGCGTGAGATCTTGAAATTCAAGGCACTGATGAAAGAGATCCGAGAGCACCGGGAGGAAGTTGTGGGCCTTCGAGAGGAACTTTTCGTTGGCACTTCGATCCAAGAAAGCCGCAATTCTGTCAAGAATACCGAAATCACGATTCAGCGTGGGTCTAGCACACTGTCGAGCACTATTTGCATTTTCACTGACATGCGGTTCAGAGGGGCACAACATCAAGTTGCTGACACTCGTGTCAATCTTCTTCCTCCCTTTAACATTCGTGACTTCTGTTTTCGGGATGACGAACATGCCGGAAGAGCGCCAGTATTGGGTATGTGAATTAGCTGAAGGATCATCTCTTACACGTTTCCAGCCTAGTACATGCACTAATCTGACACTCATGGCTTTTCACAGCATTTTGGAATCGTCACAGCAACAGTCTGCATACCTTTCTTCATCCTCATAGGTTCTCTAAACACAGTACGAGGCATGACGTTCTGGCGAGAAAAGACTTCGAACGCTTTCAAGCACGCCCTGAACTTCTTCGCGTGGGTCAGCGGCCGATCGCGCGCAAATTCTGCTTTGGAGGCCGACAAGGAGGCGCTGGGCAGGAGGAATAGTCGCCTGTCGACGGATCTGCCGTCAGCTGATCTGAAGGGGAGCCATACTGCTTTGCGGTTGCGCCGATGGTCAACGACCCAGAAAGCGGAATTTGAGGAGAAGAAGCTCGAAGAAGAAGAATCGCGGGATGCTATGGGCGCCGGTCTGGGTGTCAAACGTCCACCCGAAGCTCATACCAGAAGATCGAGCATTGCGAGGTTGTGGTCCGAGGAGTATAGGCGTGGGCTGGCCGCCAAAGAAGAGGTCTAGGCGGTGACTGTGCGTGTAGATTCACTGCCAGATTTTGGGTGCAAGCGTCGATCCTGCCACCGGATCTCAGGTCGAGATCGCGGTAGTCTCTTGACACGCCGGGCCCATGCCCGAGGGTTGAGTTGTTTTCAGCACTCAGATAGGAAGAAAATGGTTGGCGTATAACCCACTACGACCAAGCCAAGACATTCGCAAACCCCTGTTCAACGTCGCGAAGAATGCAATTCCTCTACAGAGGCAAGACGTCTGACAGACCCAAGACCTGTAGCGCCCCTGACAAGCTGCCATCGCTTATATTCAATGCCCTCACAGCCGACAGCTTGCCAACGCCCAGTGCCTCCAATTGATCAGTCAGCACCGGCCATGGGCTAGGACCAGAGTCAGCCTCTTCGTCTCGATCAGCTGTTCCCGGCCGCGCAGCAAAGACACTTTCACCAATGGCTGCGACCCATTGCCAAGGCTCTGCGAATCCGTCTTTGATACCGGCATCCCAGTATTCCCACCCTACCACTGACCCGAAGTTTGCGTAGTTGGCCTTCAATGTCGCGATAGTCTTCTGATAAGTGCTAATGCCGTACCAACCACTTCCACCATCGTTTGGAGAATCCAATACACCCATGACCACGCGATCTGCAGGCCAGCCATTGGCAACGATTGAATTGTATCCATTTGGTCTGCTCGCGTCGCCCCAGCCATCTGGTGAATCAATGTTAGCTTCAATGCTTTCCATATCGAACGTTTCTGTTATTACTGTAGAATTGCGCATTGTACCAGTTGACAAGCTTGCCATTGGGCTTATCCGCAGCGTTCGCTTGTGCATCGAGAGTCTTGTAGCTGAATCCTCCAAGACCGATAGGATTTGGCTGGAGTTCCGACGCCACTGGGGCCATTGTCAAGATGAAATCCGGTCCGAAATCTGCGTAAAGGCGGCGAAGTAAGTTCAAAGGACAGGTATATGGAACACGTTCTTCGATATCGAGGTCGAGACCTTCTATGTTGTGGAATTTGAGTGTGTTGCGAAGCGGAACGTAGAATGCATCGTCCTTGCCAGTGTCAGTCGCTGCCCTGTCCTGTCCTGTGCATGGGTCCCGACTCACAATTGCTCCATCAGATCCGCCGCAGAGACGTGGATAGGATCCTGGTGCCGCACCCCCAAGCATCATCATGACTCTGACTCCGCTTTGTTGCAATTGGGACGCTTCTTGCCAGACGTTGTCCCAAACAGTGCTGTTCGGATTATCATCATTGAGGTTGATATCCCCCGGGTTCTCATTGATGTGGACAGCACTCAAGTAGACGTGCGTGACATCTGTCTTCTGCTCGATTAGCGGTAGTAAGGAAAGCTTGCCACCAGACGTTGTTCTAAATGTTTGCACGTAGATCGCATTGCGAGGAGGCTTATATGGGTCCGCTCTTTTCGCGAAAGAAGACGTAAGACCTGCTGGCACCGCATTTGCGAGGCCCAGTAAGCCCGACAGGAAGACGATGGTACGCATGATGGGAGACTAGTAGGAAAGTAAGAGAGAGAATGAGGCCGCGGAACTCACACAACGACTGGACTCCGGCTGTTTAAGCAGGCCACTACTGCAGAGCAGGCGGCTTCGCGAGCTTAAGTGTTTTAAGCGTACTGGCCAGCCATGAACGTTTCTGTGCGGGTCTGAGATGCCGTGGCGACGAAACGATCGACTGGCTGCAGAAATGGCTTGCGGGTTATTAATACTCATCCTGAGCACCCGACCAGAAAAGGAAGCTTCACGGTTCACGTGTTGGGCGCGGCTTGGTGGGAAGGTGAAGATACCGGAGCACGGGGATGTAGATCTTGCTCAGAAGGAGGTACGGTACGAGGAGGTGGACCAACGTCACTAACGCCTTTTCGCTGAAGATCGGAGGATCCAGTGGTAAGGTGGCATTACCGGGTAGCCACATGCTTCGAGTGCAGTGGAAATTTCGGACCTTGCTGCATACATATAGCAAACATTAGCAGGAGTGAAAGCAGTGTGGATGGTTCGGCTGTGGGTGTGGTGAAGTGCAGTCACGGTCAAGAAGACGGAGGCTGATTCGCGGGGTGGGTCCGGTCCGCTTGGCAGCACGAGACGGGATGGAATGTTGACAGATGGGATCAATTCATGATAGGCATGACAACACCTTGCTACAACGCAGCTTTCGTATTTCTCGCAATCACGGATCGCTCTTCCACGACATATCCTATATGCTGATCGTAGCACCGCCGTCAGCATGAGTAAACTGTGGGAGGTCGATCCAGAGACCAAGAGCAAGCTGCTCACCATCTCCAAGACCAACGAGAATAACAGATGCGTTGACTGCGGCGCTCCCAGTCCACAATGGGTACACGCTGTTCACACCCAGTCGGCGTGATTGCTGTATTGACTATAGCTAGGCCTCGCCCAAATTCGGCATCTTCTTCTGCCTCGCGTGCAGCGGGATCCATCGGTCTTTGGGGGTGCACATTTCGTTCGTCCGTTCCGTGACCATGGACTCTTTCAAGACGGGGGAGGTCAAGCGTATGGAGCTCGGGGGTAACAAGCCATGGAAAGACTTCTTCGATGCGCACAGCAGCAACACGATGATCGGCCGGGAGTTCGACAGCTGCACCATTTCAGAACGATACGACAGCGAGGCAGGCGAAGAGTGGAAAGAGAGGTTGACAGCGAAAGTCGAGGGCACAGAGTATGTGCCCGGGGCGCCGAAGCCGAAGACTGTGCCCAAGAAGGCGACAGTGGAAAGTGTTTCAGAGACGCCTGCGGGTTCGGGCAGAAACACACCGCTGGCGGGAGCGAGAGGCACGCCGCAGCGGTCATCTAAACCATCGCAGAAAGCACAGAACGAAGCATACTTTGCGAGAATGGGCGAAGCAAATGCGAGCAGACCAGAGGGAGTGGCGCCGAGCCAGGGCGGGAAATACTCTGGGTTTGGATCATCACCAATGCCAACCAACGACAGCTCACAGGGCGGAGTGCCTGGGGTAGACGATTTCCAAAAGGATCCTCTCGCTGCGCTCACCAAAGGCTTTGGCTGGCTGTCAAGCACCGTCTCGAAACAAGCGGCTACAATCAATTCTACATATGTCCAGCCAGGCATGAAGAATTTCCAGCAAAGCGATATTGCGGCGCAGATCCGACAGACCGGCATGAATCTCGGAAACACGGTGCAGCAGGGGACCAGGGGTCTGGGTGATCAGTTCAATAAATTCGTGGACCCTGACCACCGACCACAAGGAGGCAGCAAACACGAAAAGGAAGACTTTTGGGAAAGTTTTGGGCAGGCGCCTGCTGGGCCGGCGAAGGAGAAGAAGGATTTTTGGGACGAATTTGCTGCGGCAGGAGAGACGACGAATACACAAAAAGCCAAACCCAGTGGCTTGGGCACGAGTGCCATGAAGGGTGGCTCAAGCGCTGGCGGCACGGGCGGTGCAGCTGGCAGCAAGAAGGACGATGACGGATGGGGAAAGGATTGGTAGATGCCGGTGTTGTATCAGCGTGGAGTCCGGCGTTAGCATCTGCGCCGGGTCGGCAGGTAGGAGATGTGTTGCGTGAAAATCCGAGAACAGCACGCTTCCACAGCATGTGAAAGTCCGGCTCGGTTCGGTTGGGTCTCCACACAAGCATAGGTTATCTGACTGTGTATCGGCACGACGGTCTTTGAGCATTCCGGCGATGCCGCCTCGAGTCCACAGAGACGTTAGTGTTCGCTGTTTCATGGCGGCGGTCCAGCCACGCAGTCTACGAAGACGGGCTTGGCGCGATAAGATGCATGTGATGTGTGGTGTGGGATGCAGAGTATCGCAGCAGCGCGGGCCCAAACAGGTAATACTAAGAGCGGAGGCTGTCCCCGGCCGAGTCTGGACACGACTGTTGTGTGATGAGGGGGAGCAGTAGTTTCGTCTTGGGTGAAGTGCGATTCATCAGCGGTCCTGCGACGTCCGGTGACGAGGATGACGAGGATGACGAGAATGACTAAGAGATCTAGTTGCTGCCAAGGGCGCAATGGCTCGTTGGGTTAATGCATGTCTCCCGCGCCGACCGGGCAATGCTCTGTCACCATCAATACATACTTGGGAGAAGTGACTGCCACGCGACGTCGCAGCAGCGACGGGGAGCGTCCTCGTCGGTCGACCCCGGTCTTGATTGCCCACCAGCTTCCCAGACTGTGCTCTGTGCCTGGATCATCTCCAGCGCGTCGGCTTTTCGTGCTATCCATGATTGTCCCCCGCCGCAGCGAACCTTATTAAGTTCAGAGCGATGTCCTGGCGGCCCTCGCCCATCGCGCAGCATCCCCAACACCGCCACACGCAGAGCCGCCTGCACACCTCGCACCGCAGTCCATCACCCAAGTCTTTCGGGCATCGAACGCGACGCGCCAAATCACCGCTGGCGAAGATCGACGCCACCATGAAATTGCCTGAACTCTGTCCAAGGGCCTGAGTATTGACGTCTGAATAGAGAAGTGACCACGGCGCGGCTGCAACCTTTCGGCAGCACCTGTATATTCCAAGCGCGAGCCCGTTCGGCCGATGTGCTGTTTCGGCCACGACCAACCACCACCGAAAAATCCATTGATGAGACGCAGCGAAAATGGCCGACCACTACCTTGACGCCAGATCCTTCGACATGTTCGTGCAGTCTGAGTCGGGATCCAGCACGACAGCGAGCAGTGAAGCAAATACCAACACGAGTCACAGCACAGCTCCCACCCCGGCCTCCCTTTCTTCACCAGCTCCATCCAGCCTGTCCTTCAAAGAAGACCCGGACGCATCGATCCCCGAAGAAGATGTAAAGCCGGCTTTGACTTCTCTCGACAGCCTCCTGCAGACCACAGCACCCCGGGATCTGTCTGAAGTCGCCTCCAAGACCAAGCCCTCAGTCCAGGCCATCGTCACTCTCCTCGAAGACATTGTGCGCACATTCATTGACCTCATCAACGATCGCCTGCTCACGCTCGACCATCCTGTGACCGCGTCCTTCGACCCCAAGTTCTCGGCCACTACCCCGCCGCCTTGGCCGCAGGGCGTTGAGGATCTGCCCGCCTACCTCAAGCGCCTCATCTCGCTGGCAGCCGAAACGGAGTACCGAATGGTGGTCCAGGGATTGGACACACATGTCTACAAGAATGGACACGCCGGCGTGTTCGTCACGAGCGATGTGATTGGAGTGCCGCCGGGCGTGGTCAGGCACGTAGTTGCCATTTTTCGATTTCGGAAACGAGAAGGCGCGTGGAGATGCTTCACCGTGGAGGAAGTGATAGGCATCCAAAACACAAGCGACGGAGATCCCATCGGCGGAGGTTTCGCTGGACCATTCTGAAGCTGGACTGTGTTGAACGCGCCATTACACAACAGCTGAGGAACGCGACGGAACAGCTCATCCGGCCAGCCTGCCGGCGGTGCGAACTGGATGCGATGATCCACCATGATTCTGCATGTCGCAAAGCCCTGGTCAATCGCACCGTACAAGACCACCTACCACACATCCGTCTGCTCGGGCCAAGATGCGAAATGCCATGGACATGGCAGTGCAGTCTCAAATTGCCAAGGCACCGCACCGGAGCGACGATGCTACTGTAACAGCATGGCACGAAGACCGATGAGAGTGCAAGACAGGCGACCTGGAGCTGTTGCTACAAGGACCAGGGTCCCAGGCTTTCCAGCTCCGCATGCATGACGAAACGCAAATGCCGCGCGCTAAAAGTGCATGCACTCGCCGAAGCCAAGGAAGGCGTGTCACCTGTCCGAATACAGCTCATCACACGAAACATGGCTCCGCCGAGAGCCAAGCAAAAATTTGTTGCCAAAAACGAAAATAAAATTTCGTGCCCTACGGCCGACACAATGGTGTCGGCTTTGCCAGTGGCCCGCGCATTGAGCGGTGCAATCGAGAGCGTGCTCCCACCTGCTCATGAGACTGCGGTTCCGCTGTTGGGCTGGCGTCGAAGTTTGTTCTACTCGGGCCGGGATGAAGGCAAGCTACGGCTCGAAGTTGATTGAGGTCCGTTTGGGATGGAACACGAGAACTCTCAAGGGCCGCAAGTACGCCGATCAAGCGAGTTGGAAGTGCTTTGCTAGGGTCCAGCATGATCCCACGTGTCAGCTCCTGCCCTACTGCTCGAGAGCGATAGGGCATCATATGCTGGTCAGGTGAAAGAGGAGACACAGGAGCCTTGTTGCCTGAAAGCGGACTTGCACGGAGCGCAACTTCATTGACCATTGCTGGAAGCGCGAACAGGTAGGAAGTTGCATGCACGACTTTGTGAAGTCTTCGCCCTGGCATGGCATGGTGGAGACTGGGAAAAGGGCGCATATCGCCAGATCGCAATGACTGGTATGCAGTTGCGCTGAATGGGGTTAAAAAGCGGCTAGACCGTCTGGAAAATCTGGAAGCGCCAGAACGGCTCTGCATTTCTGCGGGGGATTGATCTATGTCAAGACGGGTGAAGAATAGAGTTATGCACGAGATCAGAAGCACTTCTTGGCCCGCGCGATCCAGGGCAACGCAAGTACTGTGGGCATGATCTGACTTATCCTGCGCAGACGAGCCCCAGCCCCGGGACTTGCCAAGCGACACAAAATTATCCAAACTCTATGAAGACTGAGGGTCACGCATGTACGCGAGTATACTGCGACTCAGGACTGTATCGAGTACCACGCCCAAGACCAGCCGCTCCTCCAATCGTGAGCTGTATGTCCGGCGATCTATCCTATGAGAATCTTCAAGCCTTCGCACGTCTTTGCGTGTTTGCGTGCCACCGCCATTTCACAAATCGTGTCGTTCCGT
Organism: Cercospora canescens BHU; assembly: GCA_000347735.1. Classification (NCBI taxonomy): domain Eukaryota; kingdom Fungi; phylum Ascomycota; class Dothideomycetes; order Mycosphaerellales; family Mycosphaerellaceae; genus Cercospora; species Cercospora canescens. The sequence goes on along the minus strand of ANSM01002277.1, from coordinate 19,091 downwards.
CCACTTCTCCAACACAGCTGCCGGTGCATTTCTCACCAAGATATGCACATGATCCACACCCCTCACACTCTGCAAACTCACCCAATTCTTGAACCATAGGACTCTCTCCTCCGCAGCAGCTTCCTGTGTTTGTCCCGCGTCCTCTGCTCCGCTCAATTCCTCGACAAAATACTTCTCCACAAACTCCTCAATCACTTTCCGACTCGCTTCAGTCACGTCTCCCCGCTCTTGATCCGTAGCGATGGGTGCCTTGCTCCAGACTAGTAGATGCGTGATGCCCGGCTCGAAGCCGTAGGGCCAGTCGTTGCGGAGCACGACGTAGTCTCGTGGGTCGGAGAAGGGAATAGGGGAGTAGTGGGAGAACGTCGGAGGGGTAGTGGTGAGGGGTTGCCAGTGGAGACGCTCTTGGATCACGTAGGAGGTGATGCTGCCGTGGGAGCGTTTGATGTTGTGGGACCAGGCGAGGTAGCGGCGGAGGTCGGAGGGCAGGCGTTTGAGTTGTTCGAGGGTGTTGGATTCTGTGGAGGCGGATGGCTTAGCTGGTGGGGGTGGGTGGGAAGGGTCAGAACGCGAATCGGAGTACCGATGATGTGCTTGAGGTCTTCCCAGGTGGTGCGGTGGTAATCTTCGTCTTTGGTTGCGAGGATTTCACGATCTATGGCGGTCAGAGGGAACGGTGGGTCATTGAGGTCAATGTCGTCTGCGGAGAGCTCTTGCGAAGGATCGCCCATGTTTGCGTGTGGTATGTCCAAGATCTTGTTGAAACGACCCTACCTCTTCGAAGTCAAATGCAAAGCGTAGTGGAGGATCAAAGTATGCGTTGAGAGCGGCCGATGCAACAGGAACGTGGAATCTAGGATGCACCTGCAGGCGAGTGCATTGCCCTCCCCTAAATATCATTTGAGCCATGTCCATCGATACTAGAATGTCTGACTTGAGCCCGCTGCTACGAACATGTGCTGTGGAAGAAAGCTCGTCGCGGGCTACGATGAGAGGTGATGCATCCAGCCGGTTGCGCCAAACTACTGCAAGACTTTCAACTGTTGCCTACCACCAGCACTCCTTCGTGACTCCGCAATAGAGCCGCGTCCATATGATTGACAACGACGACATGCAGCCGTGATCAAGTTTGGGGTGAATTATCCGCTCATCTTTGCATTCTATCAGGGAACCAGACTTACGGTGCGATCGGGCAATAGAGCGAGGCCCGTCGGCTTTCAGTGGAATGGGTCAGAATCAGCAGTATGAGTATAGGTCTGGGTCAATGTGGTAGGGCTTGGCACATTCCCACAGTAGAGGTGAATGATCGCGTCCAATGCTCTTCCTGGTGAGCTCTTTGCAGAGCATGTCCGCTGAGTTGGCGCAGATGTGGTTGAGTGAAGACGGAAGTGATGCCTGCTCTTATGCAGAACATCCTCCTTCCGCTCATCGGACAGCGGAGTTTCCGCAGACCCTGATCCGTGCATGTGAATCCCGCTCGTGCTGCCGAGTCGGCCCAAAAAGTGAGCTCTCCCACACTTTCGGCGGGGCGGCTTCTTCAACATTTCTGGATAAGTGACACCAACGTCAGACACGACCCGATACGACACACGAGACAGCTGTCCGCCGTCGTTGGAGCTTCGCAATGGCAGACAATCCTCTGCTGCAGTATGCGCCCTTCGTGGTGGCAGCATTGGCCGTCCTCGGCGGTCTCTTCGTTTTCCTGACTCGTACGTTTCCGAGCATGCAATGAGCATTGCAACATCCAGCTGACCATCACGTTGCAGTGGAGAAGAAGCCCAAGTACAAGAAGGTGCTCGATCCCTCCAAGTTCCAGGAATTTCCCATTTCCCAAAAGACGCAGATCTCACACAACACCGCCATCTACCGCTTCAAGCTGCCCACCGAAGACAGCATTCTCGGTCTCCCCATTGGCCAGCACATTTCCCTCGCCGCTACCCTCGATGTGACCGACCCCAAGACTGGCAATGTTGAGCGCAAAGAAGTCATCCGATCATACACCCCCATCTCCAGCGATGAGCAGCCCGGCTACACCGACCTCCTCATCAAGAGCTATCCACAGGGCAACATCTCGAGACACATTGCAACGTTGAAAGTGGGCGATACTATGAAGATCAAGGGGCCCAAGGGTGCTTTCGTCTACACACCAAACATGTGCCGCCGCATCGGAATGATTGCTGGTGGTAGTGGAATCACCCCGATGCTCCAGATCGCTGAGGCTATCAAGCGTGGCAGGAAGAGTGGAGACAAGACCATCGTTGATCTCATCTTTGCCAATGTTAACGAGCTTGACATTCTGCTCCGCGACGATCTTGAGGCTCTGTCCAAGCAAGAAGGTTTCAACGTCTACTACGTGCTCAACAACCCACCCGAGAAGTGGACCGGTGGCGTTGGCTTCGTCACCGCCGAGATGATCAAGGTACATGTGTGCGCTGATTGCATAGTCGGAGATTATACTAACACTCTCTAGGAACGTCTCCCAGCTCCAGCCAAGGACATCAAGATTTTGATCTGTGGTCCTCCACCTATGGTCTCTGCTATCAAGAAGGCCACCGAATCGATGGGCTACGACAAGGCACGTCCAGTGAGCAAGCTCGAAGATCAAGTCTTCGCCTTTTAGATACGCAGACGGCCGGATTCGTGGAAATACGAGACGATGAAGTCCTACATTAGTGTCGTCAGGCGCGTTGCTCAGTTACTTTGGCTGCTGTACATTCGCCAGGCCGCTTCAGCAGAGGATCAACGGAAGATGGAAACGTCTAAGAAGCACGGTGTCAGTATATGGGCTTCTCGATCTGAATGGCCAAGTGCACATGGCAGTGGCATATGGAACAGCTTGAGCTAACGATGGACGAGAAGGTAGAAGAGATCGGCGAAAGGATCTCGATCAGAGCAATCGCATCAGTTGAACTGCCAACCCATTTGCAATTCCAGTGGCACGCTCGGTGACCGCCGTACTCATCTTCGCCATATGCTGAGTTTGGCCGACAAGTTAGCGCGCGTCTCGGCTATTAATCAAGGTTTGATAGAGTTGGTTCCTTGTACTATGCTCTCTAGCGTTGTATCCAAGGGTAAATGGTGAAGTTATAGCGAACTATGGCGTTGCCCATCGCTCGCAGTCAATGAGCAGCGACACAGATTGACGAATGATATTTTAATTGCCAAGCGCTTAGTCATTCGCTGTCGTGGTCTAGTGGTATGACGTGTCCTTCACACTTCTCTCGAAGTACGGACAAGGCCCGGGGTTCGATCCCCCGCGATAGGTTCGTGCGCTCTCCATCAACGTTCGTTACGATGCGTATCTAACCAAGTGAACAGTACGCACGCCTCGTGGAGTCGCGAACCTGCGTTTTTCTTTTTTCCTTCTTCTATGTTCTCAACAACTGTACTGACTAGAAACAATCCCTTTTGCCCATCATTGAATGTTCACTTCATCTGGCTACCTCATCTGCCTCCTTCGCCTCTTTCGCCGTACAGGCATAATTACTCTTTTGCTGGGAGGTACGATAATGCGGAGAACAGCAATCCTGAAATCGATCTCTTTTGTCTTTTGCGGCGCCCTGATTGTTTCTTTTTAGAAATTCAGCAACCCCTGCCGGATACAATTTTGTTTTTCTCCGGCGGTGGATCGAGAAACGAAGCTTTTCATCTGGGTTTGCAGTATTGCGGCCAATGAACCAAGCCCTGAAGCACCGCCTTCTGTGGACAACACTTTCGCCGTGCTCGCGCCCTCCACTGAAAGTCGAAGACAATCGGGGCCGAATTCATGCTTGGTCAGACAGATACTCCAGATGATCGCTACGTACCTGGCCTGGGTTGGTTTGAAGGGCGTACACATGTAGTAGCACCTGCTGCAGATGGAGTTGTGACTCCACTCTTCGCACTGAGCTACATTTTGCGGTGGGTTGTGAATAGGAGAGCAATATTTATAGTGAAAGTATGGTGTGGCGCAGGGAAAGCAGGCTCACATCTGGTTCCAAGGACGCCCGCTGTTGGCGGCTTGGAGTGTCGATCAGCACGCACCTTCGAGAAATACGCTTGCCAGCGTCATCGTGTGTGGAGGATTGGTTGCATTGCAACATGACTGTCCTTAGCGATGAGGGCGGCTTGCCTCCCAGTTGATACTTTGGGGTGCGCCCTCGATGAAATTCGTGGTGGCGCAGTGGTGTTCGCAGGTGAGCCGACTCCTTCTGTAATGCACGTCAAGGGCCGCCGAGCGGCTGAGCCAGTCATCGTCATGCGCGAGTCGCTGGATAAGGACGTGCTGCTGCCCGAATGCCTGATCAATCAGACGTGCGACCGCCCAACGGATCATGTCTATTCGACTGCTCAACGTCCATACGCTGGAGCTGGACGAGTTCAGTGGCCCCGACACGCCCGAGTATGTGATCGCCTCGCACAGATGGCTTGGGGATGAATGCACCTACAAGGATGTGCTCAAGAAGCGCAATACTCACAAAGCTGGCTACAAGAAAATCGAGGCCTTTTGTGCTTTCGTGCGACAGCTCAATAGCGCAGCTTACAGCAATGGGCCGGACCTCCGATGTGACTGGCTCTGGATCGACACGGCATGCATCGACAAATCCAACAGCCAGGATGTCCAGACTTCAATCAACTCGATGTTCAAGTACTACTCTGAAGCTGTCTGCTGCTTCGCATTTCTCGCGGACCTCAAGCCTCTTGACCATCCCTCGGGCAGACATGCTGTTAAGGAGAGCTTCTACAATAGCGCGTGGTTCACTCGCGGTTGGACGCTCCAAGAGTTACTGGCTCCGCAGACGGTAGTCTTCCTCACAGCCAAGTGGGAAGTGTATGGGCACAAGTGTACACGCGTACGGCCTGGCAGTGCACAGCTTAGTCGGTGTCCTGGAGCTGGTGACAACCTCAACGCCAGGGTCTCTGAAATCACGGGCATCCCACAGATGGTCTTGTACGATTTCAGCAGCAGTAAGTCCTTGAGCGTGGAGGAGAGGATGGCGTGGGCTCAGAATCGCCAGACTACAAGGCGTGAAGACACGTCATATTGTCTGCTTGGCATCTTCGACGTCTACATGAATCTGAAGTATGGAGAGGGCAAGGAGAGGGCTCGTTGGAGACTCGAGGACGAGATTGAGAACGAGAAGAAACATCGACCACTCAGAAGGTCAGACACCGACAGTTTCAGTGTCGTTGGCCCTCGACTGAGACCCGCGCCCTGCACTGTGGCGTTGCTGTCATCCGTGCAGCCGGTTGATGCATCGAGGCCCGACTCCGCCTATGCGTCAAGCTCTTCGCGTAGCAGCAATGTTCCTGTATTCCAGGCCACCGTGCAAGATGCTGATGAGGACCCCGATATTAAGCAAGATTCTTACCCGGAGACGGCTGGGAAAGACTTCGCTGCTCCACAGAACAGTGTGAAGAGAGGTCTGACGCGTTTTCCCAAACGACTTGTGCGGCGGGAGGCACTGGACGATCTCAAGTACGTTTACACAGAAGAAGAGAACAAGATCATCATACCGTTGGCATTAGGCAAAGCACACATAGACGAGCTCCTACGACTTTCAGAAAGTTACAATAACATGAGTGAGTTGAAACATATACAGCACATTCGAGCAAGAGCTGACTGTCGAAAGAACCTATCAGCTATAGACTGAAGGCCGGTGACGGTTTCACAGCTGTAGAGGCTGAAATGAGAAAAACCTCTCCTTCTCGAGACCAGGACTCCGACCGCCTTCCGCGGCGAACAAAGTCGCAAACAAAGCCCAAGACCGAATCTCTGAAACCGCCCGAGTTCCGACCACGGAGTAGTAGCACTCCCAAAAGTGGTATCTCTCGACCGCAGCCGAACAAAAAGCCGGCAGCTGCTTCACGTCCGAAGCCCAGCATTAACACCGAAGTGACCCCTCCTCCATCTGTGCCCGAGACCAATTCATCCAGTAGCAATCAGCAGAGCCCAGGCCGCTACACCCTACCAAAAAGCCCACTGCAAACAGGAATGATGACCATACATTTCCAGTACTCCGTCCGCCCACCGGAACCAACAGTCAACAGCCTGAAACGAGACTGCGAAGAATTCGGTCTGAATGCCGATGACATTCGCACAAAGACCAAAGATTCCATCGAAAGAACTTTCTACGAAGTCGAGATTGTGGCATTGTACAGCAAATTATCGCATCGCCAGTGGGACTACCTCATTGATAAACTGAAGGAAGTGTACGTTTATGCTCCGGAAATGTACGCGATTGGATTCAAACATCAAGTGAGCTTTGATGAGCCGAGCGGGCGATGATGTGGCGGAAATGAATGATTATTCTTTGTTATCAGAGTTGCTCGACGAGCAGTCGGATGGGACTTGGGTTAATGTGTAGAATTTCACCAGTACTCTCTCGGATTACCGACGAGGGTTAGAATGAGAAGGAATTCACGCATCAACGCTACCACCAGAAAGCATGTTGTAATTCTTTGAAGAGATCGAAATCTCACGGGTCATCACGCTGGCTTTGGCAAGGAGTCAGGCATACGAGATGCGGGTACTGTTCTGTAGACACCATCGCAGAAAACGATTCTGCTCTTCTGGACACCGACAGAGTTATCTGGTCCCAAGCGCATGGAAGAGGTATAATGATCTAGTGGGGAGCTGAACGAGACACCACAACATGCAAGCACCTTCTGACGAAGACCTTGTGGAAATGTAGTATCATGGCAATTGTGACTAATGCTCAAGAAAAAGCACAGCGTGTATATATCAACAATTCATCATCGAAATAAGTCGCTTGCAACTCATTCTAGGTCGTATAGATGAACCTCGGATTCTCATCACCCATGGCAAGAACTTCCTCTTCGGTCTTGCCTTCCATTTTGTGATCGCGCTTGCCCAATTTTCGTTGCTTGTTCTCCCAAGCGAAGTAAAGATGAAGCGTCGCGAAGACGATCACACCGAGCGCGACCAAAGACAGGTTGATGGAGTGGCCCTTGATGAATCGCGGCTTGTCTTGAGTGGGATAAAGGAAAGGCGCCACAGTTCCTGCGATGTTGCCCAGCATGATCTGCGTGCCTGACGCAGTCGTTCTCTTGCCGTAGCGAGGGTTGTTGGTGTTGAGCCAGGCGATGTTGAGGCCGAGTGCCACGTAGATGCCGGTAGCTACGAGGCAGCAACCGAAGTATAGGACACCTGGAGCACCATTGCTGAGCAAGACGCCGTAGCCAATGACGGAGACAGCGCCCGCGGAGGCCGCAATTGGACCACGGACTTGCAGCTTGTCAGACAGCCAGGCAAGACAAACGTACACTATGGCTCCGAGAAAGTAACACGGCATCGTGAGCAATTGAGTGATGGCTCGTCCGGCATCTGGCATGATTTGGAGGATGATGGTGGGCAGAAAAGTGCTGTACGAGTAAAGCATGCACGCATTGGTGAACTGCGAAACCGAGAATGCGTAGGTTTTCCAGTCCTTGAGTGCTTTTCTGGAGTCTGCCCAATCGAACTGCTCCGTGACACCTGTCTGGGCCTTTTGGCGGAGGCAAACCAGTTCCCGCTCCTCTGCGTTCAAAAAGTAAGGCGTTGTTGGCGTCGTCGGCAAGATAGAACCAGCAAATCACGGCGAGGACGATGGTCGGGATACCTTCAATGATCAAGATCCATCTCCAGCCAGAGTAGCCCGCTGTTGAATCGTCAGTCGGATATCGATGCTAACAGCGATAACGCAGGTACGCACCAAGACCATCCATGAAACCGATTCCGTAAGCAAGCAGACCTCCAATCGAACCAGCAATGGCTGCTGAGACGAAGAGGTATGCTGTTCGGAGTGCAAGCTCATTCTTCGTGTAGAGAAAGGTCAAATAGACCACCATGCCAGGAAACAGGCCTGGAGAGATTTAGCTTCAGCCATTGAATGTGCTCGATCTCTTTCGTACTCACCAGCTTCTGTGGCTCCGAGAAGGAGTCTGCAAACAAGAAGTCCCGCATACGACTGAGTGAAGCCAGAAAACGTGGCAACCAGACCCCAGCCCATGGTGATGGCTATATCCTCATTCAATACTCGATCTTTTGATTGTCATCCACGGTTACTCACAAGCAATCCACCTCGACGGACGCACGTATTTCTTCATGACTAAGTTGCTTGGAAGTTCAAAGATAACGTATGTCTGCGGCACAATTAGCTTCAATCCGTGGTCGATCGTCATATATGGGGTGCAGGCTGGACTTACGACAAAGAGGATCGAAACAGCAATCTGAAACTGGTTGCCCTGCATTCCAAGGTCTGCTTCGAGGCCGTAGAGACGGGCGTTGCCAATGTTGACCCTGGCTCTTCGTCAGCGTTCCCCGCCATCAGTGGGGCTTATCGTAAGATGTACCGGTCGATGAACGAGTTGAGATACAACAGCATGACAAGGGGCAATACATGCCAGTCGATCTTGCGAACCAGCTTTCGCTGCTTCTCAGGATCGATGTATGGAATGTCATTGCTGGCGGCATCGACCTCGGCCTTCTCCACGTATGCAGCATTCGACTTCTCGTGAATAGATGTCGCATTGCCAGAGTTGGAGTGACCCACATCCTCGTTGGTGAAGGTAGTGGCCATGGTTGGCTGGGGAACAACAAAGATTAGATATGTGTGAGCTTGGTCAAGTCGACAAGGGGAAGATCATGCTGAGCTTTATATCAATGATACTGCAGCATATTACCCTACCTGCTCCATGGACAATGCCGTCTGGGGGCGCTACGTGCAGCAAGAATACGCCTGGCCGCCACTATTCACTAGATGCTCACGAACCAAAGGCGACAGTTTCCGAGCGGATCAAGCATTTTAGGGTGTCCTCAGCCCCGCGGTTTGGATATTGAGCTAGAGCATACGAAGTATAGCAAAAGTAACTCGGCGTATTCTAGCGTGTTTCTGATGCTGGCTGCTTCGATGCAAGCGGAGAATACCCACGTGTGCAGACTTCCGGCCGTGCGTCTGGTCACTGAATGGATTGCATATCGCTAAAGCTGGTCGATAATCGCATTAGTTCAACTCAAAAGTCCGGGGCCCCATATTCATCGACGCGTCCAGGCATGGCCAAGATCAACCATGAATGTCGGCGTATCTTGGCGATGTTGAACATAACTCCGTATCAGGACCGGAATCGACTTCTCTGGCTGTCAGCGCAGCGCCTGCGGATCTTTTGGGGGTGGTACCGATGTGTGGCTGCTGAGAAGCTGCAGGTGTTCACGCCCACAGGGAGCCAGGAGTACATTGCTCCGCTGGTGCACGCTTCTTACCATGGAGATTTTAGGCAAATCCTTCAGCCGGGCTTGTATCAAGAGAAGATCGCAATCCGTGCCTTCGCCGCACGATCTTGAAGCGCAGTCGACGGTCCAGTAGCAAGTTTGCTCATGCTTCTCAGGGCATCCGCGGTTGTGGAAGGATGCGCCCATATCCCAGTGCCAAAGCTCTGTCTTCGATAGCACCTAGGTCGGCTCGGCCAGAGAAACTCAATACTGCCTCCGCATAGCACTGGCTTGTTGATTCAGATTGACGGTACGTCAGCTCGTGCAATGTTACATTGGTGGCTGCGGTCGAATGGAAGGCTATATGCTCAATCGACGGTCTGAGGAAGCATTGAACAGAAAGTCAGTACTGTAGGTAAGCTTTCGGAACCTTTCAGACACGATCATCGGATCCGTGCCCAGCCCACCACGAAGATAGCGGCGCTGCCAACCTCCGCCACCAAGCGGAACTCCTCTGCTCAGACTAGCCTAGAACAGACTCCAAGCAAACGGTGCACCACGCAGCACGTTGCGGCTGTGTCGTCCTCGTTTCAATGCAGCTTTCGTTCCGAGGCGCCATACACATGCTGTCATCGACTCGGATGAGACATTCGACGGAAAAAGAATCGCTTATGCGAACTGCATGGCGCAAGCAGGATCCATGTGACTGAGTGAGTTCTTGGTCATGATCGGACATGACACAAATATGAAGTCGGCCTCCTTACATGGCGTATATACTCGAAGGTGACATTAGTTAGATGGATGATGTGAGACAGGAGAATTGATGGAATTGAAGGAGCCAGGAGAAAGATGAGCCATTGGGCTTGGCAGCCGAGGAACTTCGCGTCCGCTGACCTCGCGTCATCTCTCCTATGCAACAATAGAGGCATTGAGCCAGCAAAATGGACACTCAAGTCCCCTCATTCATCAGCACGACGACGGTCTTGTCTCTAGGAGCGACCGTCGCTATCCTTGCTGCAGCATACGCCGCTTCTCTCGCCCTTCTTCCAAGAAATGCAACGACCAAGATCCGCGTTCTTTTCGTGTGGCATGCTTTCGATGCCCTGATTCACTTCATTCTGGAAGGATCTTATCTGTACAATTGCTTCTTCAGCTACGCAAATGTTGCTGATATTGTCGACAAGATCTCTCCGACCGGCCAGTCGATATTCAGAAGTCCTTACCTTCCGCCTGGTATGCTGCACTTTTTTTTTTCTTTTGCTCTCAAGCCCACCATTGCCCATGTAAGCTCTGATGTATGCTCATGTTGTTTTTGCCCAGATATATATTTTCTAGGACGCAGTGATCGCGTCTATGGCTCAGACTACGGCACGAACCCTTTCGCTGCCTTGTGGAGGGAATATGCCAAAGCAGACAAGCGATGGGGCGGCAGTGACCTCACCGTCATCAGCCTAGAGCTGCTGACTGTTTTCCTCGCTGGACCCATCGCTGTCATGATCTGCGATAAATTACGCAAGCAGTCAGCAGACGCATGGTTCTGGATGACGGTCCTAGCCACTGGAGAGCTGTACGGAGGCTTCATGACATTCGCGCCAGAGTGGTTGACAGGATCCCCGAACCTGGTCACCGACAACTTCATGTACAAATGGATCTATCTGGTCTTCTTCAATGCCGCATTGTGGGTCGTCATTCCGTTCTGGATCTTGTTCGAGTCGTACAGTAGGATCGCCGAGGGATTAAAGCTGCAACAGCGCGCTGAGGCTGGGAAGAAGAAGAGATGAAAATTGACAATACGAAGCAAGTTCCCGACCAGTGGACTGAAGGCAGCGATTCATATCGAGCAGGCGGGACAACTTGAAAGCGGCCGAATGTTCTCTGAATTGAAAAGACTAGTTGTGAGTAATACAGCGTAAGGCTCGCCATCATGGACCATCATTGCTCTTATGTTGCACGTACAGGTATTGACAAAACTACCTTCTATCATTTTGCGAGAGCTCAGGCAAAGTCCATGAAGCGAGCTTCATTGGAAACTCGGCATTGATCGGCGAGCTTCGCTTTCCTGTCCCTGCTGGGCACGTATCGTACCTCAAAAAATTTCCGATACTTCACGAATTTCTCGCAAAGGCAGCCAGCCCCCGCGTCATGACGCATGGCGCAAATGTGGCACTTCTAGAGCGACCACTTGACGCCGCGAGACGTGCAACTCCTTTTGCGTCCCAATTTCTTTTGGAGCGCCACCCCGTCAAAACTCTTGCGTTCCGCATGCCTGTCGGGTCCAATTTTTCATGGAGCATCCGCTCGCCCCTTCGCTCTGCTTTGGGTCAATAGCAGTCTTGACTAAAAGCCGTAGTTCGACGATCTCGAGACCCCTGTGCGGTACTTCATTCGAACCTCCATGCTCGGCGCCTTTTACTATCAATGACCCATCTTTCTGACCTCTCGCTGGCGATTATTCCAATGCACGATGCATTCAGCGAGAGAAGTGAAAGTCAATGAAAGCATGGCGTCCATGAATTGGGGCTCTTGGCGAGCTCCGGAACTCTAGGGACACGCCTTTACTAGAGGAGGTAGCTCGTGCTGTCCAATAGCACTTCACGTTGAAGGACCAGAGGCCGGAACGGTGACATTGGAAACTCGCATCTCCGTATTTGCGTTCATGCCCTAACAAGGCTGGCCCTGAGCATGCAAGTCGGACGGAAGTCCGAAGAGTGCTGAGCCTTGACTGACTGGGCTCAATTCAGGAAGCTTTTCAGTTGAGCAGGCTATGGAGGCTCGATGGTATTCGACCAATGAATACAGACGCGCTAGATATGGGACGGTCATCCGACTCCTCTTCACAGTCGCAGGGAATCGCTAACATCACGACAGTTCAGCTGGCTGATCTCGCCGGCAAAAGAGGGGAAGATTGTCGTCTCTAGGGGCAAGGCTGAAACGGCAAAGCGAAGGGGGGTCTATAAGAAGCTGGTACAAAGACGAAGAACCATAGATGGCCCCACCGACTTATCCAACACCTCAAATCTGCAAGTACACTAAGGGGCTCAGCCCATCAAATCGTCAGCAAGATGCCCATCGATTTCTCTCTTACACCAGAGCAGGTCGCTCTCAAGGCTTCTGCAAGAAGATTTGCCGACACTGTGCTTGTGCCATGCCGTGCTCAATACCTCCAGTTGCCGACGCAGTTTGAGCGCTACCGTGCCACTCGCGACGCCTATCGCCAAATGGTGGAGGGCGGATGGATCAAAATGCAAATTCCAGAAGAGTACGGCGGTACTCGTAAGAGTCTCGTTGATGTGGCCTTGGTATGCGAAGAGTTCTTCGCGAAGGACTCTAGTCTGCCAATCACTTGGCTGGTTACCGGCCTCGGGCTCGCTCCGATCTTCATGTAGTCAGTTTCACCTCTTGATTTTGGCACATTCAGGATGGCGGCTTTGGTTTGACGCTGACAGATGACAGCGGGAACGAACAACAGAAGAGGGAGTTCATAACGCCGTTCTTGACTTGCAAAGGCACGCCTCTGGCGGCGCTCGGATTCTCCGAGCCCACTGGCTCAGCTAATTGGCTGCAAGATGAAGGCGGCCGCGGTGTACAGACATTTGCACGCATTGAGGGAGGAAATGTTGTCATCAATGGAGGCAAGATTTGGGCCACCAGTAGCGGCGGGGTGTGTCGGAAAATGCCTCCAAATTTGAATGTCTGGCTTACTTCTTTCTGCAGTGGGATTTCCAAGGTCCGGAAATTCTCTGCCTCGTTTGTCGCTTTGGCACGCAAGGGGCTCCAGCAGATACCATTGGAATTGTGGTCATCACTCGCAAAGAGTTCGATGACCCGAAGAACGTGAATTGCTTCCGTGTCGGTCATGACATCGAAACTCATGGTAAGACGTTCTGCAGGCTGGCAGTTCTAGCCGATACTGACGACCACAGGATTCCGTGCGCATCCAGGCCCACGGACACACTTTGAAAACTTCCGTGTTCCAGTCAAGAACATTCTGGCAACTCCTGGCAAAGGCGCCCTTGTCAATGTGGCCGCTTTCACCGAGTCTGCAGCTTTGGTTGGTGCTGGCGCAGCTGGGTTGCTGAGTACATTCGTCGAGTTCTCGACATTGAAGCTGGTAGATGACCCGTCATATCAGATGAGATCGTGCTTCGAGCACACACTCAAAATCGTCACGACCGAGAAACGCGGAGGATCTCGGCCTACGATTGAATACCAGAGTGTCGCAGACCTCCTCATCAGCATGAAGATACGCTTGGAGACGACCCGCTACCTGACATGGAAAGCTTGTCACTCCCTCGACACCACCGGCGAAGCCGAAATTGCTTATCAAGCCAAGGTCTATGGATCGGAAACGGCAATTCAGTGCGTCTTGGAAGCTATGCAGGCTGTGGGAGTTACGGCTTACGACGTTGCTCAACCATATGGTCTGATGATGGATGATGCTCTTTGCTTGCCGCTGTTCGAGGGATCTAATGTTGGCATCCGCAAACGCCAAATCCAGAAGATCTTGAGCACCGCTGGCTACGATCCTGATTCGTGCGCGAGCAACACGAGCTGGAGCGAGGTGAACCAGGGATTTCCAAAGGGATTCTTGAAATGCCATATTTAATGTTGATTCAATGTTGCACACTTTGATACTCGGGTGACCTCAATAGCCGTTCAAATATCATGAAGTTCAAAAGCTGGCTTCCGAGATCGGGTTTCATCATATGACCACGACTGTTCGAGAGCGTCTGGTACAACAAAGGCTTCGCATGCTGCGATCCTGGCAGAAATATCCAGAATCAGCTCCATCAAGCCTCACACTGCGCCTGAAACTGATCACCAGCCACCAAAACAGCCTCTGTAGTCCCCTCCATCCCTGACTCCACCAGCGTCTCCTCACTCGGCACATATGTCGGCCAACCATAGTCCACCAGCCCCTTCTCCGGATCCCTCGCAAAAGCCGCCCAGGCACTCTGGTAATACTCACTAACCCTCCTCTCCGTTTCCGTATCCTCACCCAGCAAATCACTCGTCCCAAAAATCATAGGGATGTCACTGGAATGATATGCTCCCAACCACGGCAGCGGGTCCAAATTTGGCCATTCACCGAAATACCTCGTTCTCCAAACGGGAACGCCCAAGGAAGCTTTTGCTGCGGCGGCTTGGTCGCCTGGACAGCTGAAGCTGGACGCAGAGAAAATGTCTACCGCGGTCTGATTCACGCCTTCGGGACCGGTGTATGTGACGAGAGTGGCCGCTTCGTTGTTCGTGGTGCTGTAGAGTGTTGGAGTCTGCGCAAAGAGGCCGCGAGATTGGAGATCAGTATAGTTTGTGAAACGCGTTTGGTTGTCGGCTGCTGTGCTGAACGACAGCGAACGTCCTCCATTGAGTGTGGAATTGTAGTTGTTGTAGACTTGAATGATGGATTTTGCATCGACGTTTTGCATGCATTGTAATTCTGCGTCCGATGAGGTTGTGTTGCCGCAGCCGACAAGCTCTGCAACACAAGTGAAGTTGGAGCCATCGGGGACTGGTCCGTTTGATGCGACGCCAGATTGCGCAATGAAGCCTTTGACCAATCGGTCGAACGGATAAGCATATGAATACATGTCGACGGAGCTACCTCCCGCTGATTGACCAAAGAGGATCATCTGTTCCGGGTTGCCGCCAAATGCATGGATGTTGGCATATATCCACTCAACTGCTTTGCGCTGGTCCATGAGACCAGGATTGAGATTGCGGCCGTCGAGAGCAGCAGCGCCGGGACATCCAAAGACGTTGACGCGGTAGCTATTCTGTTCGTTAGCGAGAAGAGAACCAGGACGAGGAGGGTGCTTAATTCATCGCAACAACAATCACATTCTGATCAGCAGCCAACCGATGGCCATACTTATAGGGACTCGCCGCGCCACCAGAGGTATGTCCACCTCCATGAATCCATATCATAACTGGCACACCATCACCAGCTTTGGCAGCTTTCGGTGCCCACACATTGACCGTCAAGCAATCTTCGTCCTGACTCTGTCCCGGCGATAGCAGGAATCCACTCAAGTACTCAGTGTACACAGTCGGCTGGCCATTGCTATACTGCATACAAGAAGGTCCAAACCAAGATCCATTAATGACCTTCGAGCTTGGAGCCTTGGTCACAGGTGGTCGAAAGCGCAGACTATCGATCGGAGGTTCTGCGTATGGTATGTTGCCGAAGAAGTGCACGGCGGAATTATTCGGCCACACGACTCCTTGCACAGCAAAGGCATCTGTCTTGATGAGAAGATCGTGCTCGGGAGTATGTACTGGAGAAGAGGCGGCTGAGCCCAGAAAAGCAAGCACTGCCAATAGCGGTCTGGTCGATAGCTTCATATTGAGCAAGTGAAGCTTGAGTTTGCGCATGCCACGTTCACTCCCCACAGCCTCTTTAAATGCGTGGTCCCCCTCATCTCGTTTGCGGCGCGATTCTGTCACCGGTGCAATAGTGACCGGCGTCCCGAGGTTGAAGCGACAATGATCATACAAGAACGTTGTGTTGGGGTAAATGCTTTTCCATAGCGGGAAAGAAATCTTGACAAGATGTGCAGATCCCCAGATTTGCTCCACGTCCACGTCCTCCGCACCAAGCCCCGGCCCTGGAGAGACACTTCGGTGGATGTCACATGTGCCATCAAAGTAGACGGCGGCTCAAGTTTCACCAGGAATCTTTATCGATCTTCATGGTTTTCCTAACGTTTGTTTGCTTACAATCGTCGCCACCAGCACGCTCCACGTCCAACCACCATCATACAAAGCCGACGAGTACTGTGGGAAGAATACAATAGAAGTGCATAGTCTTGGATAAGAGCAATATTACCATCTGTTCATTGTCAGCCGAAGCCAGGTTGTGCACATTTAATGCTGATTAGAATCTTGTTAGAATCAACGCTTGCTCCGACCCAGAAGCCATATGTTATGCCGCCTATGCTGTAATTTCATGCCTCAACCCCGTCCCGATGCTCTCATATTGACGTATCATGTTCAAAAGATTCCCAATACCGAAGTCGGTGGCCGTCCGCTCATAATTTGCGCGATATGCTTGAGGAAGGGCGCCCACTACGCGGGAGCAATATTCTGTCTCCATCTCTCAATGGACGATGCCTGTGCTGGATTTGTGAACGCTGTGCCGTTGATGTTAGGATGCATTGCAGGCTGACTGGGAAAGGTCTGTTGCGGTTGCGGTTGATACCCATACCCTCCAGTGAGTGCGTAATATGCGGACGGGTTCACCGCCTGCTGCTGATACTGTGGCATTGCTGGGCATCCCATCATACTGGGTGGAGCACCATAACCGCTGAAAGCCATCCCAGCGGTAGGAGAGGCGAAATAACCTTGACCCCCAACATTCATGCCATACATGGGCATGGAGCCAGGCGCCTGCAACACTCCGCTGGTTGTGTTGTGCGATGGCGGTTGGAATAGTCCGTTGGCAGGCCGGCTCGGCTGTTGACCGAGAAGTCCACCAAAGCTCGTGGACCTATTCATCGCAGCTGCTGAAAAGGTCGTGTTGACGCCCCCTGTTGGCTTGGTTCCAACGAAGAGTCCATTAGCAGGCCTGCTAGCCTCGTTGGCAATGAGTCCGCTCGACATGTCGGCTGTTGCGCGAGACCGAGGATCGACTAGAGGTTGATTCAGATCGTAGCTAGATGCTCGGAGGTTGCCTGCAATCAAATCTTGTTTTTGTTTCATTTGATGTTGCTGACTTGCATGCAACAGAGTACCCTGAGCGGCCTCACTCTCACGGCTGACTTGGCGAGATCCGACAGGATTTCGAGACAGCAGGTTCGCCATGCTTGAAGAGGTGTGTAGTGTTGGTCGGATCTCATTCCCTGGTGCCTGGCCAGACGCCTCACGCTCTCTCCTCAAACGCGCAGCGCGCTGCCCAAGTGTTTCGCTCTCCTCCACTGGAGCTTGTTCGGCTTGTGTGGTCTGCTCCTTCACTGTAGATTTATCGGAGGCAGTGGCGTCCGGATTCGTCACTTGGAGGCCACCAAATTGACCCAGCAGGTCATCGCTAAAGGTGCTGACCGGTCGTTTGCCACCGTCCTGCACGTCTGAGATCGCAGCGTCAAGTGCCAGCCTCCGGCGTCTTTGCCCCAAAGTTTCACCTTCCTCGGCTTCATCTTCGCTTGGCATATCCGGTTGGCCAGCCAGATGCACTCGCGAAGTCGTCTGCCCTCTATTAAGCGCAGGCGCGTTGGGGTTGAGGCGCTTCCTCCTATGATTCAGTGGTTCGTTTTCTTCCATCTCACGCCGTTCCATTAGTCCCATCGGTCGGTCCCAGTCGCCCTCGTTGCCCATCTTACGGTGGCCGTTTCCTGTCTTCGACGGGAAGAGCATGCCTAGTGGAACATCGTCCCGATCTTCATCACTGTCGTCGGGATTGCCTTGATGATCCTCCCATGCCAACGCGATTTTCTTCTTTTTCCGCTTCTGCGCTTCGATTGCCTCGACGGCATCAAGTTGAAGCAGAGTGCTGTGCATGCCGTTCGGGAACGCAGTCGCTGCCGTTCTGTTTCGCGACTTGAGCTGTGCTTTACGTACCTGGAGTTCCGCCAGTAGCGTGGTAGGCTGCGCGAACACGGGCTCTTCAATGTCCCAATCGTCTCGCTCCTGTTGGTCTCGGAAGTCCTGAACGATTTGATCTCCATCTTCCAGTGCCTGTGCGGGGCGATGCGGGCTGTCCGGATCTCGACGATCAGCACCATCTCCCCCTGTGCGTTCCACATTCACTGCTTGATCGATGAGACCCGATTGTCGTCTGGAAGTATCGTCGAGGTCTTGCCGCGACATACGTTTGGCACGATCGCTATCGTCCAGATCGTCTCCAGCACTCATCTGGCCCAGGCTCATCTGGCTTCGCCTCTTTCGTAGCTTATTGCCTCCCTCATTGAAGTCTAACATACTTCCACGACTGGCTGGGCGGTTTCGCTCATTGGTCTCGCCGTCCAGATTCGTGCTACTTCGCTTGAAGAAGTTGCCGATGCTGCTCCTTCGCTGAGCTTTCTTATCACTCTTGGGAGATTCCGAGTTGACTTGATTTAGTGTAGTGCTTGTGCTACGTCTGTTGTGCAACGGCTTTTCTGGAGCATAGACGGTGCTCCGGACATCTCCTGCATAGGGATGATCGGTGAAGGCAGTCACCGGTGCATTGGCCGAAGATGCGAGAATGGCGTCCAGGGTTGCGACAGCGGATCCATTCTGAACTTGCACATCGTGCGGTACTGACTGGTGTTGAAAGAATAAGGAAGCACGCAGCTGTGGGGGCAGATTTTGGCGATTGACCGTGCTCATCCTCTGGTTCAGCATGCCTCGAGGATGCGCTTCTTCGTTCGTAGTCGAATGTGAACCCGAACGAGCGCTTTTGGTTTTGTCCTGTTCTTGGTCTTCCTCGCCGATACCCAATGGAGGAATCCAAGGCGCCGACTCCCTGTTGGCCCGCGGCATGGCCTGTAGCATCTCCGAACGTCTCTTCGCCTGTACATGCGGGGGCGGCTGCTGCGATAATCTCTTGGGCATGTTGAGCATCCGCGGCACAGGTGCTGGGTAATACACCATGTCTTCGCCGGGGGGCGGTGCTCCAAGGGCCATGGATATGGGGCGACCGGAGGACATTGGCCTGGTTTGTCGTGGCGTCCGGAGCATCGACGCCATGTCGCCCAGTGTGCCGGACGACGTCCTCGCAGACACTCGCCGGATCTCATGCCCCTCCTCATCGAGCTCGACATACTCTTCGGTGTCGGGATTGTAGTGCACGCCGTCAAAGTCCCTGAAGGCCAATTCCGCCTCTTGAAAGGTGTCGGCCGAGTGCGGGCGTTCGATAGGGTCGTGGTGCTCCATCTTGACTCGCTCTTGCTCCTCGACGGGCGGGCTGGGCGGGATGGTGGCG
>ANSM01002264.1:0-10636 GCA_000347735.1 Cercospora canescens BHU | reverse complement strand
CACGCAGCCGACGATGAGGCCTGCGTGCGAGGAGCCCGTCACGGAGCAGACGACCAGAGTGTCGAAGAAGGGAAGCCCAAGAGACTTCTCTTGCTCGGCGAGTTCGACGACAAAGTTCGTGAAACCCAAACCTCCCAGTTCGTGATCACTCGCTCCTGCGGGGATGTAGTAAGGTTTGCCGCCGTTCTTCTCAATCTCTGCGAACGCTTCTTGGGTGGCGGTCTTGTGCCCGATGTGGAAGCCTTCGTTGTTCAACCGCACATCTCCGCCCATGAGTCGAGAGAGGAGGATGTTTCCTGTTTTATCGTAGAGCGGAGGGTCGATGGGAACCCATTTTTCTTGGACAGTGACTGCTTTCAAACCTGAAGCAGTGGCGACAGCAGTCACGGCACGAGTGTGGTTGGACTGCACTCCACCCACGGAGACGAGATGCGTGCTGCTCTTGGACAGTGCATCTGCGACGAGGTATTCGAGCTTTCGAACTTTGTTCCCGCCATAAGCGAGGCCGGAGTTGCAGTCGTCGCGTTTGGCGTAGATCTGGACTTTGGACCCCAGAGATGCTGTGAGGCGGGGTAGATGCTGGACTGGAGAGGCACCGAAGAGAAACGTAGCCTTGGGGATAGACTTGAGCTTTTGGACATATGCTGCTTCTTCCGCCATGTTGTTATTTGACGCGGTTTCTGACTGCGAAGAAGTGTTTTCCTATCCTCTTTTAATTTTATGAGAATTTGGAATTTTGAGCTCTTTATGATGGTGTAACGTGTGACTACTTGGGAGTTCAACAAAGCCACCGTCTTCACCCCGAGGATCGGAGCTTCACAAGGTGAGATGGAGTCGGCGAGACTTCGGTACCTGCATAGGGCGCGCGACGTACGCCGGAAGCTGGCCTATCGATCAGATATCGGCTTGCACTGGTCTCAATTTCTCATAGGAGGTAGTAATTCCGCTTTTCAAAACCTTCTTGCTTGACCAGGTGAAAATACTTGAGGGTTTGTCATTGTGCTTCAACAAACCGCCCTACATATCCGATTGATTTCTATCGACCTGTCTCAGGATCAGAATAACTATCATTCTTCTTGCCATATCAAGAATGTTGTCAAACCGTTATTTTCTTGGCCAGACTGCAGTTTTGGCTAAGAGAGGTAAAGCCCACGAATCGGGCTTCATGTTTTCTAGCCTGACTTAGGAGAGAAAAACCTCGCGAATGTAAAATGCCGTCAAATCGCCGGCAAGACAGGCGACTCAGCAAAAATTACGATGGCTTTGGAAGTTATGAGTAAGATTAAGAGAGCGCAGGGCTTGGGTGTTCGATGGCGGAACGCATATGTGTGTTTCTGAGCTCAGATACTCTGGACACCTAAGGAGAGGGCAAAAGTTTGCGAGTATGATCTCTCGTCTGTTCAGCAGAATACAGAAGCCCGTTATACTATTCCATTGCTCAAGTGTTGTTGACTGTGATGTGAAGGAAGCCATCCACTTCACTTCACTGCTCGTGGACGCCGATTTAACTTGTCGCGACTGCTCTCCTCACTACCTCGCCCCCTCATCGTACATCCTTTATCCCCAATCCGCGCTCAAGTGCTGCGGAACTTGTTCTCGAAATTCATGGCGAAGCAACATCGTCAGACCACAAATCTTCGTCGTGTCCTGGCACACTGATGAACTTTCGCACCGGACCGTGAATGTCTGCCTCGTCTTCTATATGGAAGTCGCCGAGAAGGTCATCGCTGAAACTTCCACGCGTGAAGTGAACCTGAGTCAAATTGACACTTTGCAGCTGGGGATTGAGATGAATGAAGTTTTGCAGATCAGACTTGTCTACACTTGCTCCCACCAAGTGGATTTCCTTGAGCTGGGAAACTTGTCGCTGGAAGAGCAGGCTGTTGAAAGTGAGGCGATCATCATTGAGACCCCAATGCAAGCGCAGCTTAAGGCTTTCAAGCTTTAGCGCGGAGCATACGATGTCGAAAAATGTATTCGTAGTTTCGTCATCATCACTTGCGGAGCAGGCGTCATAGTGCACCTCAAATTCACGCAGGTGCTGCAAGACGAACTCCAGATTCCTGCCCTGAGATCCATAGAAAAACGACTGATAAAGAGAAGCAGCCCAAGTATTCGTGCGGATGGCGAAGCAGGAAACATCGATGCCACTGATCCCAACTGCTTCCAACAAGAGCTCCATTCGATAGTCGCCGACCCGCGCGGGGGAATCCAAAAAGATTCGCGAGCACCCAGATCGGTACGTGTCGAGGGTCGAGAGCTTTCCTGGCGGCAGTGACTCGCCGTCCACAAAGGTGAGTTCCACCGGCTTGCCCTGCTGACTCATGTGCTCGAAAAGTCGGACGAGGTCTTCCTTGCGAGATTTCTGCGAGTATTCTTTTCTTGTCATATCACAGACCACACAGGGTTCCGAAGGCCGATGGGGCTCGGTAAGATAGAAGTCATCCACGATGATCGTGAGGTGGTGAAGATGTCGTCCAAAGACCTTGTGCTCTGCGGCTTTCACGGCCTGCAGAATGCTTTGCTTATCGCAGAGCATGATAGTTCTGGAGGCGAAATGAGCTTCGCCGTAGGCGCACAAGACTGTGGCTGCGATGCCGCGGCAAGTCAAGCGTAGAGACCACAGACTCGCATCATCGGCGTGCTCAGCAATGTGCTCTACCAATTCTGGCGCAAGGTCGATAAGGCCGAGAATGTCGGTCATGGCGCCTGGCTGCTGATTCGGGTCAGCGATCTGGTTATCTGGTGTTCTTGCCATAACGGCTGGATCCGCTGGAGGTCCACGCTGCTTGTGAGAGCTGTGCATGGGTGTGTCGTTTTGCCGAAAAGGTTTGAAGGAAGGCGAAGTCTAGTTGCGGGATTAAGCAAGTCCATTGAACGAGTGAGTCGAATGATAATAGCCCCTACTGTCTGCTGAAAGTGAGCACTACGCGAGATTAATGGTCAGTTCCTAACAGCTGAAAGATCAACTGAGATTGTTGACTTATTTGACGCTGACTGGCTGCTTGCAGTTCGATGATACTTATGCCTTCTTTCAGTCAGATGACACCAACTCAATGATAAGATATGGAAGCATGCCGAAGCTGGATTTGCTCTTCGATTGGCTTCCCAGCACAAAAACACGTCATAGAGTTTGGTATGCCATTGGAGCCCATTGCCTGACCAGAGTTCCATAGCTTCTATTCATGTCCTTGAATTCTGCTTCTCATGCAAGGCTGCTTTTTGCCATGAATGTACAAATATGTTACACGTCCACTGTCATTTTGAGATCTAGCTCTTCACCAGCTCGCCTTCTTGACGCCCGGTATCCTCCCCGCTAGCGCATTCATTCGGAATTGATACTGTAACACCATGAGGGTCAGTGTTTCGGGTCCTGCCCTCCGCCACGCATTCAGCGAACTCCACTCACCCTGGCCATCCTGAAGTCTTGGAAAACACCTCTCCCCTTTCCCCCCATTGTACACCGGTTCTTGATCTGCGTCGGCTTCGTATAACAGTGCATTTGGGTCAATTGCAGCTGTGCCTGTGCCCGCGTTCGTTGTGGTAGTGAAGTATTTCGAATGATGTATCGAAGCGCCTGTCGTTCGGGTTCGTTCTGCTCGAATACTTTACGTTTGGTGTGATCGCGGATAATCTTATTGTTGATAAAACAGGAGAGGTCCAGCCTCGATGGGCGGAAGGGCGCGAACTTGGTCATTTTGGCAATAGCGACGTTAATGGAAGAGCGACGGCAATGGTGTTGTTGGGAGTCGGAGCCACGGAGGAGCAGCACATTCGGCTGCGCATCCCGAAAGCCGATACCGAGCCTTCGCTTGTGATCGGCGCTTGCGACGTCAATGTTGGCTGGCGATCTTGGACAGAACGACCAACTTTGTTTTTTGTCCCCTTCTGAACTCTCGACTGTAAGCAGGTCAAATAATCTCCTTTACTCATTTGGGCACATAAAAATCATGGGTGCTGTCTTTGGCTCCGCAGATATCGAAAAGCTAGTGGCCAACTTTCCTCCCCTTTCGATCTCCGCGGATGGTCGTCCTGCCGTCGTTCGCAGCTTTTCCAGAAACAGTCTCAAGAACACTGCGGAGGTCCTTTCATACTTCAAGACCTTGGTCGAACGGCATGACCAGAGGATACAAAGATCGAGTCTGACTTCCGTTCTTGGCATCGAAGAGAATAGCGATGGCATTCTCCTCGACACGTTGGACTCGCAGCTCTACTACAATGCGGATGGTCGATATATCATCCCACATCCACTGATTGAAAACATCGCAGCGGTCCTCAAAGAACGAGCACTGCGACTGGCAGTTGACCTGCATGCCTTTGCGCGGGAACAGGACATCCGCTACGACAGCTTAGAACGAATGATAGAAGAATATTCTGGAAAGGATTGGCCTCGTGTGATCATCGATGTCGACAAGACGTCTTTCCTCTGCAGTTATGCGTACACGGAGAATGTCAAGACTCAAATACACAATGCCACTTCCGATGCTGGGACAGAAATCTGTAATATTAGTACAGTCACTGGGCCAGATATACCCTCACCTATCGTGGCCGCTCTCGCAACGGAGGTCGCAGAGAGCAGAGACGCCCAAGTGAAGTTCTCTGGGGAGCACGTGGTATACATACCCGAGGGCTACGTGGCAACTCCCGCGAATCAAGATGAGGAAGTGCGAACTGCTCAAGTGGCTAGTCTTGTTGTACAGCTCGAGCACGATGGCTTTTGCGTGCTTCGGGAATCTCCATCAGAATTTGTCAACGAGCTGAATGGAGACGTGGCTTTGGATGATGCTGTGGTGGTCGAGTTCGTGAGGAAAAACCAAAACAGTCTCCGTCCACTCACGGTCGACGTCAGACCTGAAGCTGAGGTAGTAGCGAGAGCGAGCAGACTCACCAAGGACACAAAGCTGATTGTCAGGCCTGAAACGCTACGCGATGAAATGGACTCTATCAAGATGGCTGTAGGTACAAGAGCAGGTATCCTATGGAGGACCGGCCCCAATGCCGCGACACCTGCAAATGTCGTTCGTGATCTGCAGCATTCCGACTTTGAGACACAGCACAAAAAGGAGCTGGCAGATTTACTGATACGCAGTTCATACGCAAAGGAACTTGAAGCGACAGCCTTGAACTGCTTGTCAGAGCTCGAAGCCGAAAGACACGAGCAATTTGTAGAGCTTTTCGGCAATAGACTCTGGTGTCCTCTTCACTGTTATGCAGCTGGCGTTCTGAAAGTCCAAGATCCCACGCTCAAACAGCACCTCGAAGATTTCATCACCGTACAAATGAAGTCAGACGCAATACCTGCCACAGTCAGTGCCGCTAGGGACCAAGGCTTTCTCAATGACAGGTCACGAAAGAAAGAAATCGATAGACTGCAAAAGTCGATCGAAGAAGCCAACGTTTTCGCAGACGTCCAGAAAGCCGTTGCAAGATTTGCCAAGAAGCTGAGTATCCCAGCTCCCAGCGAGTCCCATGTGTTCAAGACAAAGTCTTATGCACTGGCGCAAACGTTGAGGTCAATGCGAAAGATGCAGCGTGGATCAGATGTTTTGCAGAATCTGATTTGGGTTCTGACAGCTACCAGTGGCCCGGGTCTATTCATGAGCTCTGGTAAAGACACGAGTCGAATGATTAAACATTTTGAGTCTATTTGCGAGGATCCTGAAGTTGCAGGTCTGCTTGCTATCTGGCGGGACAAGCTAAAAAGTGGCACCGATGATCCTGAAGACATTCGACAGATGAAGGAATTGGCAAAGGCTGCTGTAGAGGAGTGGTCGGAAGAAGAGCGCCGAAGACCGTACGCCGGGACCTGAAGTGGCACACTTGGCACGCCACAATTGCCGGCACTCTGCTAGCAGTGATCTGCCTCCCTTTGCATTAACCAAACGCCGTTAACGCTCGTCAGTTTTTCGAGCCCGTTTGCTGCGGTTGATGACATGAAAGAACAATCAGATCGCACTTCAGGTATCGCAGATTTTGCTATTGTCGAAGCCCGGAGCTCAAAGAGCACTATTGTTGCTGATCACGTGTTTACCTAGTGTAAAATTGACCTTACTTTCGTACAATTGTGATTGATCATTGTTGCATAAGACATAGGAAGCGGAGAGACACTATTTCTCACGTTCGGGTACCTTCGAGCTCCCCTCCAACCTCTCTTCACGATCCTACGACGACACCTGGACACGTTCACTCATTTCTCATCACTTTCACGCTAACTCTTTCTCCCTTCGCGAAAAGAACACCGCCATGGATTCAGAGCATGATGAAAGTCTCTTTGGCTCCGAGATCGACTATGAGAAGTACTGGCGTGATCAATATCATGAAGCGTGCCGGGAGTATGAAGACAGGATTGCATTCTCCGACGGCTGGATCGATCGTTTATCTGCAGAGAATGATGACCTCGAAAGGAAGCTTCGGCAGGCGCTCAAAGTGATTGCCGCACTCAACAAGTCGACTACAGAGCCGAAGGCAGCCCCAGCGGACACAACACCACTCCACACGTCGACTGGCCCCGAGGTCGTGGAGAGCAGATATGAGCGGAGAGCAGCCTCAGATACGGCCGATATAAATTCATCTACTGCCACCCAGCCACCTCATCAGCCACCCAGCTCGTCTCAACGAATCAACAACGATCCATTCGGCAGGAAGAAGGGGTCCGACAGCTGGGTAGAAGAATACAAGCTACCAGGTGGAGAGAAACGCAAACGCGATGCTTCATCGCCAGAAGACGCCGGCGGACGCTCTCCCAAGCGCCCTGCTGTTTCCACGAATTTCCGTCCTTCCAAACCGTCCCATGACGAGCAGCCCTCAATCTTTGGTCCCTCCAAATTCTTCGACAGCTCACCAGAACAAAGACGAGAAGACGCCGCACGCCGCGCTGCTGAGGAAGCACAAGAAGCCGAAGACCTCGCCCGGAAAGAGGAGAGAGATCGCCGCCGTCGCCAAAAACGCTTTCGACAATCAACACCTCCACGACGCTCTCAAGACCCCAACACTTTCGCGAACGAAAGATGGGCTGGATCTAGAGCCACCGCGACCGGCCAATTTCTGCTACAAACCTTCACCTCACAAGTCCTGTCCTGGCACGAAAGCGTCTCCTCCTCCCTCTCGCAGAGAGACACTTTCCCTCAACCCCCACCTTTCCCTCCCGCGGCTTTCGAAGACACGACGCTGTACAAAGCCAACGATGGTCTCCGTTGTACCAATTCTCGGTGCAAAGCGAGCAAGAGTGTCCCCGGAGAAAGCTTTTGTGAGTGTAGCATTCGCAAAGCGATTGAAATTTTGGTGGTGAGCGAAGAGGGTGATGGACCAGGTGTTTTAAAAGGCCTGAGACTGGTATTACATCCGGACCGATGGGTGGGGAGAGGCGAGGAGACGGCGAGAGAGGTATTTGTTGTTGTGGATGGGATGTATGCTGACGTGAAGAAGGGGTGAAGTTTGTGGTATGCGGCGGGTCTCGAGGATTGAAAGACTTAAGCGAGGCGACTCATGGAGAGACGAGAGGGATGTTGCTTGCATTGCGAGCAAGAGACGAGAATGTCTACGGAGGGTTACTTTGATATCAGGAGGTATTGTTGGGCAACAAGGATTCAGACGCGGTGTAGCTGAGCACCGGTCATGGAAATTGAATGACTCTGTTCACTGAAATGCTACTGTCGTTAGATTCGATAGCCAAGATTGGCTTTCTGCTGTTGAAGTTGTTGAACTTTAATGCCCGACATTGTATCCACGTTCCGTCTCCATGTCCATCCATGCTCAAAGCCATGGCCCCGGTCCTTCATGCTTGCCATCTCCCGAAGGCCGCTTCGCTTCCTTCTCTGCATTTCTCGGACTCTCCTCACCAGCTGGGGCATTCTTCTGCACATCATCCAGCGGCTTGTCGATGACCTTTATCTCATGCAGCCTCCCATTCACGTCGCGATAAGCCAGCCTCGTCGCAGTAGTCTGATTAGGCGGCTCATGTCTCAACTCAATACTCTCCGACGAAGTCGGACTTGCCCCGGGGCTTCCTTTCTCCTTCATAGCAGTCGCGGCATTCGGATCCGAAGCATCGAGAGCCACGACCGGAGCATCCTCAAAGGAACCTGGTTGTCGCATTTTCAACATTTCTTCTCCGGACATGGGCTTTTCCGGGTCGATTTCATGGGGCCGTATTGGTGCTCTGGATCCGTTAGACGACGCGAGACTGGACATGGGCTTGCCTGACAACTTAGCCCAGATACGCTGAAGAAGGCCAGCCATGGCGGGCATGCAGGTGCAGACGACACTGAAATTGCATTCGACGGAAGACCAGATGACAGCATTGTTATAGTCCCAGGTTGGATTACGCGAGACGCCGATTTTGACAAGGTACTGCAGGCGGACCTGTATCTTTGTGAGCGTCGTCAGCAACCAGGAGAACACGACTTACGATGCTGCAAATTGTGACGAGAAGGCCGATCATGAAGATCAGTAGCACACCAGTTTTCCTGCGCCAAGAGATGTTGAGCTTCAAGAAATTGTGAAGTGGTAGAATGAAAACAACCACATCGTAGCAGATGTTGATAGCACCGAGTGCATACAGCTCAGCCGACCGATTGATGCAGTAACCATTGTGCAGTCCATCCCAAAATGTCCAGCCGTAAGAAACTGGACCGCAGCTGAAGATCTCAGCGAAGACAAATGCCACGATGGTGAGAACATGCACCATGATGAGGAACCAGCACGTCCGACGGAACCAGATCGAAGTGGCATCCTCGGTCCAAATGCGAAGATACAATTGTAGGATGGAAATTTTGGTGACCATCACCAAGATCGTGTAAATTATGGTGAAGGCGAAGAAGTACTGTCGCGTCGTTAGCACAATCCGCGGAGTCTCTCAAATTGACCTACTTTCAAAAAGAGGGTGATTTGTAGTGGTGACAAGGTGTAATTGTCAGTGCCCAGACCATTGCTGACCATGAGCTGGACCAGAGCATTGAATGGTATCAACAATGCCATACATAGCAAGATAGTCCAGTCGTCAGTGCCATAGCCACTGCCATGAAGACGTTCAGGTCTGGCTATGAATCGAGCACCGACAAAGATAAATGCCAGCGCAAACAGTGACCAGGTCACGCGCACTGTAACGAAACCTCTGTCTCGGGCGGTCGCACCACACAGATCTTTGGCGACTTTCTCGACCTCTGCAACAGCATGTCAGTAATGGTCTTTGCGAAGTGTGCGACGACGTACTCAGCTGCTGGGGCACTGTACAATTCGAGACTAGACAGGCAGTGATGGCTGTGGTGAGGTTGGTGTTCGCACACAAGCACGACGGATCGTCGACTGAGCAACCATAGTCAGGAAAGACTTGGACATAGCAGAGACTCTGTGATAATACTGTCAGTAAGATTGGGCTGCTTCAGAGCCACTGAAAACGTACACCACATTGTGGGAGGTTGAGGTCAGCGAGCTGAGCCAGCGCCGTCTGGTTGATATCCTGACGAGTTGCCAATCGAGCGTCGCAGCAGAGCACGATGCTCAACAGAGACAATGTGACGCCCCAGAGGCCTTTCATGTTCAATGAACGGTATTGAAAATCCCGCTGCACATACAGATATTCAAGAAGAGGCTCTGCTTAACGGTTGTACTACTTGCCATTTGCCAAAGAAAAGCACGATGCGCTCCTGCGTTGAATCGGACAACTCATGTTCGTGGTTGGAAGCGCCTTGGTGCTGCAGCTCCAGGTCCCAGATGCTGGCATCCCTGGTTTCGGGATGGTAGCGAGATGGTCATTGTGCCGTGTTTTGTGGCCGAAAGACTCCTTTTGAGTTTCTCGGAAGGCATCGCAAGACGCCTGAAAAGCGGACTGCAGCTCGAAAAGACATGAGGTATGAGTCGTGTCACTTGTGGGATGTTGTCAAAAGATGCCGATCGCGATCCATCATTGGCTGTTTCTGAGAGCAACCATGTCGATGTGCTTGAGGCTTGCTGAGCATCCCGTCTCGGTGTGATAACACGTCCTTCTCAAAGACATGCAAATACAGCCTTTGCAGGTCGTGTTCAAGACGTCCCAACGTGCGACTAGTCCTCGACGTGGTCGGTTTCAGGGTGCAGCACTACATGAGTCAACGGATCCCGAGGCTCCACTTCTGTTACACCTTTTCGGTATTATTGCACGCTCTGCTCGTATCGTCGCTGGAGCGCGAACGACAGCCGACTGCAGCTGTGAGACAGCGTTCACGAGGCTGCAAAAGTGCAGGTGGTTGGTAGAAGTGGCCCCCACGTGACCCACAGACCCGCGTAAACCTACAGTTTCCAGCGTTTCTTAATTAATTCAGTTATTAATTACACCACCATCATGGATTCTATGCTGCAGGCATTAGACAAGCTAAGTAAACAAGACAAGCCGAACATTATTGAGGCCTTAAGGAAGTTTAAAGTAGACCGTAGCAGTCTCAGTAACCGCTAGAATAGCAAGACTAGCAGCAAGGCGAATAAGCTTAAATCTTAACGTATTCTTAACCACCCTTAAGAGGTATCTCTTGTCGTATGCATTAATAGATATACCTACTATAGAATACCTCTAACTCTATTAATAGTTCTTAATTTTGTTAACGAGATTAGTAGTTATAGGCTAGGAAACAACTAGGTACTAAGGTTTATTAAAAGGTAGCCT
>ANSM01002256.1:0-18355 GCA_000347735.1 Cercospora canescens BHU | reverse complement strand
GCAGCTGCCGATCCTGACAGCTCCAGCGCTTGAGCGCCGTGGGCGTGTGCGACGACGCCATCACTCACGTCTTCAGCGAGCAACTGGGAGCGCGATGACAGAATGATGCATGGGTCTACACGTCCATGACTAACGCAAGGCTGCGAGTCTGCAAGTGACGCGTGCCTCGTCGGATCTCGGAGCAACAAAAGGCCGAGGGCGCCAAGAAATACCTCTTTCTGCGAACAAATGCAGGACTAATAACTTGACAAGAGTCAGGCTTATAACGAGGCCAACGATGCCATGAAACTACAGAGAGCCCTCAATTGTGAGGCCCGAACGCTCATCACCGGGCTCCTGTGAATTCATGTGCAGAAATCTAGTCGAAGCAAACAAGATCGACAGGCTCATATCAACATTGTACTTACGTCCGGCAGAGGAGAACTTCCGGCCATGACTTGATGTTAGTGGATGTTGTCCGTACTTAGGATGTTTAGTAGAAGCCTCAGCGTGCGGATTGCGGATTATTCAAGGCACAACTTTGGCCTTCTGTCCCCAAAGGTGTCGCAGCGATGGGTGAAGGCCACCACAACTGAAGGTCTTTTCCCCTGCAGCTGGACAGCGTCAACAGAAGCTTGACCTGACCAGGAAATCGAAAGCTCGCAGCACAAAGAAAAGACCACAGCCGAGACCGTGCGCAGCCAACCAAATAAATGGAATATCACAAGACAATATGGCCTGCTCCCTATTCCCGCTCCAGCACGAATCGTTCTCCAAGTCCCCGCCCGTCGCGGTCCAACGTTTCTCGCCCGCTCTCTGTTGTGATCTGTAATTCCTTGTCCGTTCTCCGCACGCAGACTTTGGCAACTGATTCGCTCTTCCATGCGCCAAAAAGGGGGTACTTTGAGCTCAAGAGCCTCGTGAGCTCCCCCTTGACATTTCGCTCATATGTCTCGGTCTCCCCTCTGTTCTCATATGTCGCCGCTCTTTCTGTTTGAGAAGAATTGCAGATCTTCAACACGTCCAGCACATCCTTTATTTCCTGCCGCTGTGCACCCTGTGTGCAGAGACCCCTTAAAAAGTCCGCAAGGTCGTCAGCGAGTCGCAGAACGCCGTAGTGCCTGTTGTGTGGTATCTCCAGCCTCACGAGATTGGAAATCGCATCGGTCAATGACTTCAAGACGGACTTGTGGCACATGCTGACATAGTGCAGGCGAATCAAAAGTACTGCTTGAGCATTCTTGCCGATCACGCGCATCCAGTCCGTGAAAGTGTCGGCATTCGAGAAGAGAAAGATGTTGTCTCCGTAGAAGACCGATGTGGTCTCACACTTGGTCACAGCATTCACACGAAGGAGACATCGGGCGAGTCGACTGGCTGGAGTATCGAGGGGGCGGGCTGCGGCGTGCTGACTCTTTGCTACGATCCTGCCTCTTCTTCGCGAGACCATTATTGTCCCCTCGAAGAACAACGCGTAATGGTATACGATATTCCTGACTTCAGCAGGTAGCGTCGTGAATATGCCCGATGCCGGTAGCCATGATGCGAATGCTCGTGTTGGTGAGGGTCTGGAATTGTGCGTGGCGGCAATGAATGCGACGGGTCACCACGACGGGCTTTCGAACTCAAGATGGCGTCAGTATCGTGGGATATTTGGTACAGGCGGCGAGTGTCCAGAACATGCGCGGCACCGATGCAGGCTCGGACGTGTGTCCATCAGGCTGTAGGAGATGATGATCAGTACTGCCTCGTCCTTGGAGACCGTGATGTACTTGCCAATGAGACTGATGTTCTGTTCACTCGATCGGATCACATCTATGAGCGTCATTTTTTGAATCCATGATAGAGTGTCATGTCGTCAGCCGGGTGCGTGTTCTTACTTCTGCTGTGCCTGGTTGCCTCTGAAGCTCAAGACTTCATATCGCGAGCGTCTTCGCCATGATTGACAGCGCTTATGACTGACCCCGATCCCAAGTGCGCTGCGCACCTCTGTTATGTCTCCATCTCCTCAATCGCACTCTGCACTGCTGCTTGTCCGCGCTTTTCCGATGTCGCTATAGGTCCATGGGCCAGGCACCAATGCTGTATGCGACAGATGCTGCCATCGCGCAGTCAGGATCGGTGACTTGTACTTTTCTGAGACAGCCGATCTCTCACCCTCCGGCCAATGAAGATGCCCTCTGTCAATTCAGCGGTCAAATGCCCTTGGCAACTTCCTTTGCGACTTCCTTAGCCATGTGCTCGTTGTAGCGATGGATAGGCGTGCATGTGCAGCCCGCCGTTGGATCGTGTGAAAGGGCGCAGTATCTAAGCGTTGAGAACTCGTCTCGTAGGACGCGGACCTCTTGGTGAAGAAGGGTGTTAGTTTGTTCGATATCTCTGGCACGATCTTCAATCTCTTTGGCAGAGCGCCTTTTCTTGCGGCGGGTTTTGGCGGCCGCAAGGCGATTGCGCTCCCGACTGATCTTCGCTTTTTCGTCCTCTTGACTGACTCCATCAGAGACATTGTCGGCGCGCTCATCCTCCACTTCGTAAGTTCGTTTGGTTGCTGATGGTGGGATTGTGCCTCCATCACTTTTCGGATGTTCGAGGGAATGGCGGCGCGATGCCGACATGTTGAGGGCACTCTGGATGTCACGTAGACCGTGGAAACCTTGTACGTCGATCATAAAGGGCTGCGGCCGTGTCTGATCATGACTGCTCAGAGTTCGCTCGACGTTTTGGTCGCGTAATCGTGGTAAGATTGGAAAGGCCGTGCTGTTCCCCACGAGTTGGTGCGGAAGTGATGCAGACGGCCGTGCATCCTGCGAAACCAAAGCCGGCATCACCTGCTCTTGAAGAGTGTGTGCAGTGAGTTCTGCTGTGGGAGAAGAGGATGCACCTGCTTGGGCTAATGGAAGATTCCAGCTGGTCGCGCTGTCATTTCCGTTGTCCGGGGAGTCCGTCTGCAGGTCAAGCGGGATACCGTAGACTAGTTGGTGATCCGTCCAAATGGCAGGAGGTGAGATAGAGCTAGTGGCATTCGTAGACAAGCCGGATTGCGGCAATAGTGAGGATGCCATCGCATCGTATGGAAGGGATTGCTCGTGGCTATCATGCGCACGTCAGCCCCGAGTCACCGTGAAGGAGCTCGACGCAGACGGCTCAAGGGCGGAAAGGACCTACCCTGATGACAATCCGGCTTGCTGGTAGTAAACCTGCTCATCATGGGGTGCGCGTGAGCGGTCCATCGCTGCTCTACAGCATTTTTGTTCGGATGTGGGGAGGACAGGGATGAGAGGTCTCTGACGCAGAACGTTTTGTACTCGTGAAGAGACCAGGAGCGAAAGAGTAGCAACTGCATTGATCCACAGTATTTCCGACCAGTTGAGAGGGCGAAAGGCCGTGGAATCCACCCTGGCCATCCTCAGACCGGCCTTCACCATGCCGAGTCTTGTCGCACCGTACGCACGACTCCTCATGGACATGCATGGAGGCCGACATGTTCGCGGAGGCGGGCAGAAGTCGCCGCTCGACTGCAGAGCACATGAGCTAAGTAGAGCGATGGAGGAGTGCTTGCGAAGGCGCCAAGGCCACAGGCTGGCGCTGCGTCCAGCAAGCATACGACCGTGGACGACCTTTATGTCGTGGGCCTCGTGTACTGACGGACCGCGATCGCCCGCTAGACTACCAAGCATGGGCTACAGTACATGGAAATGGGCCAAACGGCGCTTATGGAAAGGCATTTCGCCATCAGCAGCGAGCCATACCCCCACCGAATTTGGCGGACGTTTCTCCGAGGCGCAGTCGGGTGTAAATCGCCCTACTACCACATCAACGTTGCTCTACGAACGCCTTCACAATCACCTTCTTGGAGAGAGCGTGCTCCGAGGTCCTCGGGTGGCTGTTTTCGAACGAGCCTGGCCGTGTGTCGAGGCTCTTGAGACTCTCTACTGCGCATCGCATGCACAACTTCTCGACGTTCCCACAGCGCTCCGCCGCCAAGCCATCACTCGTCCACGCGAAACTTCGACAGACCGTACGACCGAGGACGTACGCCAGGTGTCGCCGCCCTTGCTCATAGCAGCGGAGGCGGGACTCGCTTCGCACAGGGGCGAGAGTGATTCCATGTCAGTGATGAACAAGATCGGAGTGGCAACAACGGACGATGTGTCGATCTTGGGCAATGACGCTAGCAGAGACATCCGTCGCAGCCAGAGATGAGCCAGAGAAGCCGCGCGACAGAGCGCATGGTTGTGCGAATGCCCATCGACGTGGAGCGGCTCATCGAAGGAATATGTGGCCTGAAGTTAAACGCCTGACGTCTGTCTTGAGTTGCAGAGGAGCGGTACAAAGTCCGGCCAAGGTCTGGCTAGTTGCAACTCTCTGGTTGGACACAGCAGGGTTCCGGGCGTTGAGAATGTCTCCGCCAGATCTCGATCGCGTTGCTTTGTGCTGCCCAACTTCGCAGTGCACTCCAGGGCGTCTGCTGCGAGAAAGTTCTGCGAAGCCGCCGTCTCCTTGCGGGCGTCCCTTCATGGCCATCTCTGCAGATTCACGTCGGACTTGCTCTGATGTGTATTGCGACGAGCGGAGATTGCCGCGAAACGCGGCGACCGGACACGAGTCCGCAGAGCCGCTCAAAGTCTAGAAGTCCATCAGCCGTTAGCCGCAACGGCAAGATCAGAAAGCCAAAAGTGGCTTCATCTATTCCACTGGACGGCCAGGGCTCGGTGGCCGCCCCAGATTCGTGCTCCAGCCTGGAGAGGGAATATCCTGAGGGTCAAATTCGCGTTGCTTCTGCATTGCGATACAGCGTAGGAGTTCGCTCGGCGGCCTCGAACGTGGCCGTCGACGAAAGTCGCAGGCACAACAACAGAAACACATTGCCCAGTCCAGTATACCAGGAACGCCTGAGAAGCCACAACTACGTCAACGTCGAACAGACGTCTCCTAGGCTGCCACGCGATATGCCCAGATGACCGGCGATGGAAGCTTAACTGCCTTGCATACGGCTTGCGACACCCAGGGTCGCCACCGTCTTCACATGACAGCACAAACCACGGTGGTGTCATGGCAACCCACATTCCATGATCATTGCGGAGCTGCGTCAAGCAGATTTGGGTGAATGCGTCGTCACATGGTCGCCTGTTCGCCGGATTGAAACGAGGCCCCACTTTGTATTGGCGCAGTGAATCTTCAGCCGTCGTCATGGCTATGTCACAATTCTGTGCTTCCTCACAACAGCAAGTGCCACCTGCCACTGCCCCTCCCACGACATTGTCTACTTAAACACTTCTTCCAGCAGCCTCTTCCTCTCTTCCTCACCGACAACACAAGCCACTTCAAAACAAGAGACCAAATCCCTCAACCACACCCAACCACCAACCAAATCAACAACAACTACCCAAAATGTCTGCACCAAACGCTGACAAGCCAAACGAGGGCATCGGTACGTGATCACTCTTGAAGGAGCTCCACTTTCGTCGCTCCTTACTGACCTTGACCGCGTCGACAGTCGGCCAGATCGGCAACTCCGTCAAGAACGCCGCCAACTACGTCTCCGACACCGTCCAGGGCAAGTCCGCCGAAGCTTCCAAGGAGGCCAACAAGGAGCAAGCCAAGGGCAACACCCCCAACGACAGCATTGGTGACCGCATCAGCGGCGCCACTGGTGCCGTCAGCGACAAGCTCAACCAGGAGAAGCACGAGGGCTCCGCCAAGGTCAACAAGGAGGCCATCTAAGCTATTTTATCAATTCTCGCCCCACTCAAGACGTAGGTGCATACGTCAGACGTTGAGTGCATAAGCTGTTGCTGACTTGAGCGCAGTAAGGCAATGAGCCGACTCGAGTGATGGGACCGATACAGTACGACTAGGCATGACCAAATTATGAGATTACGGCAGTAATTGTGAGCCTGCCTGGAACGGCCAGACTCCTTCAGATACCCCAGAATCCAATTACATTTCTGAGTGAGACATCACCCGTCGTCTTTCTCCGAATCACTTGCCCCACCTGATATCCCGTCGTGTCACATGTGTTCAACGTGCAAACTGTCCATAGAATAGTGGAGTGCATTCAAGGACCAGGTAGCTAGCTGCATTGCACGCACGCATGCATGAAGTTACATGTACGGTACCGACATACTGCTACCCAGCAGCAGCAACATGGCTTGCAGTTGTATCATGTACCTCCTCCAATTGCAATGGTGCCGGTCTCTCAACAACTCGGGCTGCAAGTGTGGCTCATCGCGCAGAAACTCGAGAAATGATCGCGGATCCGTTCATCTGGCACACGCCACGTCTCACTTCCAACGCTACGTGTATGAGAATAAAACGCAATACCAATATCTTACTCCAGCGCCATGCACGCTCCCTCTGTGACTGCGTACAGTACAGTTCTGACCAGAAAACCCCTCCGCACCCTCGGCGTGCTGTTGCGCGGACCCTAGCTTGGTGGAAGAATGTATGCCGGTCCTCGCCTCCACTAAAAAGAGTCGATGCCGTGAAAATATGCATGTGAAAAGTAATACTCGCTTCTCTCCTCGAGAGCTTTGTCAGAATTCACGCACCACGTAGAACAACATGTACGCCTCAGCGTTCAAAACTTCCTTCTCGTCCACGAGCACGACCATGCTATCATCCAAGCGGAACCATTCGTCGTCCTGTTTCGAGTAGGAGATGTAATGCCCGCTGTCGATTTTGCCCTTATGCACGACGACAGAAGATAGCTCGTAGATGGGGCATTCGGGCTCGACGGGCGCGTCCTCGGCAGCATCTTTGTCTTTGTTGCCTGTTTTGGCTTCGAGGTTGCTTTCGTCTTCGTCATCGCCCTCCTTTTTGGAGGCGCCATTTGTGGCTTCTGCGCTCCCTGAACCGGACTTGCTGACGTATGGGGACATGTCCAGAACGAATGGGAATCGAACTTTGGTGTCGACTTTTTGACTCTCTTTGCTGGATTTCGAGTGGGAGAAGCGCTTGAAGTGGATTGGGATGACTGGCGGCAGACGCGTCAGGGAAAGCTTCTTCTTGGCTTCCTTGGGCCCGTCGCACTTTCGGCACGTGTAGTTGTCGCTCGACAATGTCTCAGCAGATGTGTACCGGTCGAGGCATTCGACCAACTCCACCGGTATTTGTTCCTTGACCGTCTGAATAGCGCCCGTGAGTGCAAGCTTCTTCTTCTTAACCACGACGCCGGCACTCTTCACGTCGAGGCTGAGATCCATGAAAGCTTCTGACGTGCTATTCACAGTCTTGCATGTGCTGCACGTCACGGTGCTTCGCATCATTCCTCCAAAGGTCTGGTGCACCACGCACTCACAATTCTTCGTGTCCTTCTTCTCCTCGTCTTCAGTGTTCGCCTCGTGCAGGCTGTTGAGTATAAATCCAAGATATTCATGCGCATCTTGCTGGCTGTAACCCGCTAAATTTCCCCCGTTCTTCCAGCAGCCTTGTAGCATGTGCACTGCACCGTATCCTTCGTGCTTTTCGGTGCCGTAAAAATCGGTAAACATATCATCGAGGGCACAGGAAGTGCATGCTTCGCGCTCACATTCGGAGGATCGATGTCCCTCGGAGAGATAGTACGTGCGGATGAATGGGTTGTGGATGAGCGATTGAAGGATCACGGACATGAAGCATGTCTGGCCCATGTTATACAGCCCTCTTAGACCAGTTGCAGCACACGGAGTTGTTGCAGTGTTGCCTGAGACCAGCTTCTTATCATTTTCATCCGTCAAAGCAGACCACTTC
Source organism: Cercospora canescens BHU (assembly GCA_000347735.1). Classification (NCBI taxonomy): domain Eukaryota; kingdom Fungi; phylum Ascomycota; class Dothideomycetes; order Mycosphaerellales; family Mycosphaerellaceae; genus Cercospora; species Cercospora canescens. The sequence continues at coordinate 10,645 of ANSM01002256.1, read as the reverse complement.
CGTTTCTTGGAGGGAGGCGATCGGATGGCTTCGAAGGAGATGTCGTAGACAAAATCTTTGCACATGTGACAATACAGAAAGCCGTTCGCAGACTCCACCGCTATGCTGTGTCAGTCATGTGTATCCATATTCGCCCTAGAGCACCCACCAAAGAGATGGTCTTTGCGGTGCGGCTCCCTCGTCACGCTGACGTTGGGACATTGCAAGCAGAGATATGTAACCTTGCCGGTCACCGCGGGCCCATTGGGTCCTTTGTATAGCGCCCAGCTCAAATTGTCCTCTTTCTGTAACGATGTGATCGCTTTTTGGTAGCCCGTGATGGCGCCTTGCCGTGCGCTCGTCAGCAGGCTCTTTGTATGTGCTGTCCATGAGAGTCAGCGGCCCGCCATCGCCGTCGCCATCCATTGCTGCGCAGGACACTCACAGCACCCAAATTCGGTCTGCGTAGGGGTGAGGGCTTTCGTATCGGTGGTGCTGGCCTTCTTCAACAACTTCGGTGCGGAGGAGGATTCGGAGGTGGCCGAGGGAGTCTGCGCCGTCGCCGACATGGTATTGTCACTGCCCAGCGCCTCTCCGACGACGTGCGCAGCTTTCACGAGCTCATCGCAATACCAGGAGTGCCACCGTGAGTGAACATGTGCCTCGACTGAGCTCGGGTGAACGATTGATCGGCCGTGCCTGCCCTAGTGCCACACTAAATCCGGGGAAAGGTGTGACGCTGCACGCCTCCCGCCATCCTGGTCATGGCATGACGACAATGCTTTGTGTACATGTATATAGACCTCTTCGCGGACATCATCGATCAATCGAGTCGCTATAGGTACGTGTATAACTGCTGCTACTGTGTAGCACGAGACTCTCCCTCTGGCGCTGCTACGTATGCTGAATTTTCCCGTCAGTGCGTGGACGAACTCTGAAGACAGTTGTAGGACGCCATGCCTGCGACACGGGAAGCAATAAGACCATCACCACTTCTCAACCTCCCGCCAGAACTGCGCAATCAAATCTTCGAGCATGTGCTCTGCAACAAGAAAATACACGTTGGCATGCGACCCACGCAGGCCGGCGAATCAGGAGGATTCCCTCACGGCTCCGAGCCCATCTGGTTCACGGAGCGTTACAAGCCCATGTACTGTGTGTGCTTGAGCGGCGACGAATGGGATGAAGTTTACAAAATGAGCAAATCCAATGATACAGGGGAGAACATCTCCAACATGCGGGCGAAAACGAATAACCACAAAGCTTGCGAACGAGTTTTGAATGACTTGCGATGGCAAGACTTTATGCGCATGCACACCACGCGGCCTTGCGAGTGTGTCACCCGACCTTGTCCACATTTCTTTGAGCATCGACGAAATATGATTGCCAAGCATGGAGCACTTCCGGAAGGCCTCAAAGCCGCTCATGCAAACACGAAGCTTGACCTGTCTCTGCTGAGTACTTGTAGGACCATATACAATGAGACTGCTCTGTTGCCATACAGCGGTAACACGTTCTGTTTCCATGTACCAGTGGATCTCAATGCTTTCCTGGACCAAGTTCTGAGCCAGGTACAACGCGATGCCATACAAACTTTGCAGGTATACATGGGTGCGCTGAGCCGACCTACGCTACCGACCTCGATTCCCCGAGATCTGAAGAAGTTACAATGTTATGTTGCTAGTCTCACGCTGGCCGTCATGACCGAAGACATGCATGAAACACTCGGTCCGTGGAGTCACAAATTCGAAGAGGTCCAGGTCATCCTTGGGGAAATGGGTAGTCGACCACTTGGGGAGCAACAGGTAAAGGGCCGGAGGGAATTTTGCAAGACTCTAGACCATCTGTTGACCAAGGGGGCCGCCTCGCCGCCAACCGTGTGACCGTGGCTGACTCTTCGTGCGGCTGGACCGACCAAAACTAGATTGCCTTGGCTCCAGCTCTCTCGGGGTTTCAACCACAAGACGCACCAGCGCGAAAACGATTGCACGCGCCAACGCATAGTAGATCTTCGATTTCCGACGTGTACAGCCGCGACCAGCGGGGACACTTGCGCCATGGTCCTCCTCGGTGGTTCGGGCTTCACGTTCCACAAACGCGCTGACAGATGATGACGCGGACTTGGAAGCAACCAGCACACCGACTGAAGGGCAACACCATTGCTTTCACACACCGCCTGTTGCCTCTTTGCCTTTTGTCATGATCGCTGTACTGGTCCGCTGTTCAGGATACGAGCTGACAGGTTAGCCCACGCCACGAGCCTTGTGCACATATGGCAGCGAAGGCTCGCCCCCTCAAGGGACAGTCTGTTGGTGCCCAGGTCGGAACAGGTCCGAGAGAGCGAGCCGGATGTCACCGTAGCCTCGCGGATTTCCCTTGCAAAGGGGTTGAAGGCACAAGCGTCGTGATCGCGACTGCTTTGCTTTTTATGGGGTGATGGGGCGAGTGGAGGGATATATTCTTGGTATCGCGATGACTGTCGCTGAGATGGTGTCCGCATGACCAGCCATGGTGTTAGGCAGGTCGTGTAAGAAAACGTCCAAAGAACATGGACGCATAATGGGTGATCCGCCAGTCAACATGGCAAGCATCGAGATATGAACTGCATTCGGCGCCATGCTTGCCTTGATCAATAGCTCGCTTGATGTCGAAGACTGGCTTTGCCTAGGTCATCGTATTCCCTCTTTCAGCCCTGCTGCACTGATGGCGGGCTTCGTTGGTTCGGCAGGTTGTAACGGGTAAGAATGAACGTTCATCCGGCCGTCAGAAAGAGTTATATTGCAAGGAGAAGGTTGGGAATGTCATCTCAACTAGCAGCGAAGAGATCTAGCGCCTGCTACCGTGCCTTCCGCAGATGCACACATTCATAGCATCTTCCGCAATCGGCAAGCCGAGGGCGCGGAATAGATCGTGGCTATCGTCGAAAGGCGATCCGCATCTCCATGATGCTTTCAGTAGGAGCAGTAAAGGTCAGCTAACCAAACTTTCAACCTGGAGGACGTGCTGGAACTGCTCGTCGGGCGCTGAGCTGCAACACATGGATACGAATGCTCGGTAGGCAGCGCCGAGGAGGCTGCCATGTATTTTCTGATGCGTTTTCGCACGACTTGATGACGATGCGTCCGCTGTCTCGTATTTGTTGTCTTGAGTGGCTTTGCTGACAGGATTGCTACCATCGGGAATGGCCGAAGGCTGTCAGCGCAGCCAAGTACGGCGATGCTCCAACATGATAGTCGTCATTCGGGAGATGCCGCCCAGAGTGACATGCTGTGCATGTGCTCCTGTGTGAAGAAAAGGGAGAGGGTCGTGTCGACTGCGGTGAGTGCAAAAAGCGAAAGTGGATGATCATGTCTTGAAGAGGCATCCCTGGCAGATGCGTGAGCCCTCTGCGGCTAAAACGACTCCACTTTGGATTCTGGGGGCAGCGCCGATCTTGTGCCTGAACATCACCGCTGCTTCGTCCAACCAGAGCGCCACCACGTTCTGAGTCCTTGCCGTCACGCTATCAACGAGCGCCCTACTGGCGTTTCATTCCGTTCTAGCACACACGCCTTCCAGAAGTCCATCCTTCCCCCTTCGGCACGGGTAGGGATGATGGACATGGCCGCTGGTCTCAGCCGCACCAGGAGCAGAAATGCTTGCGCCGTCCAGTACTCTTTCGCATCGCCGCCGAGGGCATGCATTGCGTCGAGCGCAGTGCTGCCACTAGCTCGCGACGTAATCTGTGTGACAGCGAGCAGACTCGCCAGTCTCCTGGTAGGATCGCGCGTCATCCACAACGCAGCCAGGAAGTCAGTCCTCCGGCATGCTACGACTAGTCCGCAGGATCTAGCTGCCGATTGTCCTCGACTGTGTGCTGCTGGGGCCACCTGCCGGGCCCTACGAATGAACGCCGGCCCGCAGAGCAGTCTTGACTGTTCTAACGCTTTGGGGCAGTACGTGCTGCATCTGCCTGCGAGGCATAGCGACTGTGCGTAGCTGCACCGTGAGCTTGTCGGGGGCACTTATTACCCAGCTTCCTTCGCACCGCAGTCATGCTGGCATTCGTCACCGAACGCCCCACGGCAGGCTTGCTTGCACATATTCTGAGGCCCAGACGCTTGTTGATCCTGCTTACAGCCCTGCCCACTGAACCTGCATGGAATTCTTTTCCCCTACTCACCGCAAGCATTACTCAACGCTGCTAAGTAAAGAACTCTTCAAAGGCCCACGCACTTCACAGGCACCACACATAACCGGCTATCACCGTGGGTCAACAGCGACGCCATCGACAATCCTCCCAGGCCCATTCCACCACCACACGACGCACGGAGCAGCCCTGAACATGAGTTGCGCAGATGTTCTAGGCGCGGGCCTATTTGAGAGCGCCTGTCCAGACTTGCTGACATTTTCGGTATGTACGGCCTACTCGTTTAGTCTTAGCAGCCATCAAGACCCCGACACCAACATCAAACATCAACTCCTACCCCATCGATGCATCATATGTGCTTAGCGATCTTGCCAGACCGCATGTCAAGTGTCGCCAACATCAGGATCCTCCGTGGCTATATCATCCCTGCAGCACCACTGGGGCTGAAAAGAAGGTCCACTGACAGCTTAACAGCCCCCGCCCGTCCTCGATCGACGGTCCTTGAATAAACGACAGAAACTCGACTGCATTGACCCGGACTTGTTGGAGATGTCGGGGTACTACTGGCAACCTCCCGCCTCTTCAGACGAGCAGTACTACGACTTTGGCCGCCCATCGCATCTGCCCACGTCAGCAGATACTCAGAATGCTTTCGCAGCCTTCGCCTCAGAGCTATATACACTGCCCAACGAGCAGCAACCCAGAACCTACGGCGACTATTCCCAAGCTTATCAGCTGCCACAGCAGCCTCCGCAATACCAGATCCAGGTGCCAACGCCTGTGGAGCAACGCCAACACCAATGGCATCCTGCTATGTTCGCGCCCAATACAACAAGCGTTATGAACAGAGGATCAGCATTCCCGCAATACGCGGATGTGAGCGACTTCGATATGAGTCTCGCTCATCAATCGGTTGACGGATCGCTGGGGTACCTGTCTCCCCCGACCAACAGGTCCAGGGCATCGCGAGCGGCTTCGGTGGCGGAGTCAGTGGCGAGCTCTGCACCTAGCACGCGGACCGATCTCTCCCGAGCTGTGTCGCCGAGTGCGACAGAAATGTCACGATGGGGCAAAAGAAACATCGACAACAGCTGGTCCTGCGCATATCCGGGCTGCACGTCAAAGTCCACCTTCCACCGCGGATGTGACTTGCGAAAGCATTACAAGAGGCATACGAAGTCGCTGTACTGCCGCCACGAAGGCTGCCCGCAGGCCACGGAGGGCGGCTTTTCGAGCAAGAAGGACCGCGCACGGCACGAAGCCAAGCACAATCCAACAATCGTGTGCGAATGGGACGGATGTGGGAGGCTGTTCAGCCGACAGGATAATATGGTGAGTCAACTCAATCCATGACACGAAGCTATATTCTGATGCCTTTGCAGAAGGATCATGTCAGACGAGTGCACAAGCGTCGTGTGTACTGAAAGAACGCGTGGCGAAGGATGCGCTGAGTGTGTTTCAGAATCTCAGATCTCTTGGAATCAAAGAGGAGTGTGATCCCATGTTGGTATCACACTGCTGTCACGATGCCATTCATCGTTTGGTTGCAGTAGTGCTCACGGCTGTTGGATCTCTCTACGTCAATCAACGACCATGAGCGGTCTATCCTGGTTACACCACAGCATGCAGAGCCTGCTGACAAGGCCCCTCCTGCTCCGTTCGCATAGCCACTCCTTAGAGAGCGCCTTCGGACCCGTAATCGCATGACAACAAGCGATTGATTCGGTCTCTCCGAGGACGTGACCAAATCGATGTCGATCAAGGCCGCTCCCATCCCTTTACGAACCAGCAACTTGGACTTCCGAATTCGGTAATCCGGCAATCCCGCTTTGCCTCACACCGATCGTATTCCTCTTCTTCGAGACGACGATCGAAGCTGAACGACCAGCTCACAGCGGCAATAGCGCGGAGACAAATGACGAATTTTGAGAACCGGGTCATCTTTATGGCCGATAGGTCCAACGTGAGAAGCTGTGTGCGAGCGACATGCAAGCCACAAATTGCAGGAACCTGCGGCGCTGAGCGAGCCGCACGATCCTTCTTGCGGTGTAGGCCAAGGCCGCAGCTGAACGGTGGAATCGAGTGCTTAATTCCGACAAGCTATCAGCCGTGGCTGTTCATCTCGACTCTTTAATAAGAGGACAATAGCATAGCTTCCTCGGTAGCGCGTATTGTAACACCAATCATTGGATCTTGTTGCGCCAACGATGCCACGTGTAATCCTTGGAGGGCTTTTGAGCCGTGGCTGACAGGCCGTGATGCTGGCAACTGATGAGATTGCATCGGATAAGTCCGTTAGTCGGACTTTATTGTAGTGGTGACGCTTTTTGGCGTCCCTGCTGTTTGGTGCAAGTGCTGGCCGAACAATCTAGGGCTCGAGATCGGCAAGCTGGTCCCTTCCCATGCCGAAGAACGTGGGCGCTCGGCAGGAGCTGCTAGTTAGCTGTAGTTCGCGGCGATCTCTGAGATTGATTACCTGGAACGCTCAAAGTTTGAAAGCTGACAAGGCAAAGTACGAAGTTTGACTGCTGACATAATATAGTAGGGCTTTGACATGACAATGTGCGTGGAACTCTATCGTGGGACATGAATCGGGAGTGATAATTGCTGTGCTCCGTGCGTTGACGTCTATAACAATATCTCCAATGGCATGACATACTTCGGCAAGCCTTCGGTTGGTCCCCTGACTGCTCAAGCCTCAAGCTATCACTACATAACACAAGGTGTCAATCTGCAACTAGAGCTAACCGTCAGTCACAAGTGAAGTTTCAAATTTCAGCTCCCCACAGACACAGTCCTCGTGGAATACTGCGTGACGATCGTTGGAGTCGGCTCCCACAAGGACTTCTTACTCGAACTCGGCAGCCACTTTTCCGAAAAGCTAGGATATAGCGATCGGTACTTGCCCGTCGGACTCATTTCAGGCCACGTAGCCCAGGAGAGAGGCGCCTCACTCGTTTCCGCAGGATCAGGAATCACCCTGTCCCCCGCGACCGTGTACATCTGCGGGTAAGTCGACTTGTAAAGGATCGTTTCTCCATTGAGCAATGTCGTGACCACGGTACCGGGAAGGATACCTATCGTGGTAATCGTGGAAGGCGCCGCGACCATGACGGTGGAGTATCTGGTTTTGATCGAAGGTCGAGTATGAGTGTTCTTCGCCAGAGAAATTTTCTGTGTGCCGTCCGTGGGCGCCATTCTCCAAGTACTGACGTCCGTAGGCCAGCTTGTGGGCCAAGAACTTGTCTCCACCATGTCGTCCCAGATGGTGCTGACGGTGGGTTTCAAGTATGGGTAGTATCTCGTTCGTATCGTTCCGCTAACCTCGCCCGTCGCGGTGCCCCAGTCGAAGGTCGAGGCGTAATGCGTGCTGTAGTATGGTGGCCCATGCCAGCTGGTCTGCGAAGATACGACAGCCTGGTTGGTATCGTACGCGCTCAAACATGCTCTGTATCCATCGTTTGGCCACGGGGGATACTTGTTTTCCGCGTTCGGCAGGGGCTGCATCCAATTCCCTTTTTGATCCTTCTTCCAAGGCAGTCTTTCCGGCCATTGAGGCCTACTGACCTCGCAATATCCGGCCGCTGTCCCCGGCGTACCGCACAAACCGTATTTGAAGTTGCCGGTCCACATATCACAGCCCGTCAAATGGCCGAGTTCGTGGACTTTGAGAAACCAGTAGGGATCCGCATCGTGATGCTTCTTGACCATCCAGTACTCAGTCGTGTTGTATTCGAGGTCGAGAAACGGCTCCACTTTGCATTGGGTGTCGAGTTCCATGTAAGGGTTATTGACGTCCAAGATGCTGCCATCGGATCGCATTGATGCTTCTCCGCGATATTTGAAATTCAGGTACGGACCTTTGCCAAGCATGCCTTTGTGGCCGTCAGGGTTGAGACGAGGATCTTCGCAAAAAGGTTCTAAGGATGGAGTCAGAATCAAGTGCTTGTGGGCTGGGGTCATTGCCATGTGGCGAAGAGAACAAATATGGCACATTCTGGCTCTGTACGTACTTACGATGGCAAGTTCATAGCCAGTCTTTCCATTGCAATCCACCATGAGCGAATGTCCCACGCGATCCGCATCGTTGGCATCTACACCGAAGATCAGCTCATCTCACTCTGCACGAGCAGACAAAGGTTGAAACTGACTGTACGCCGGTAAACAATTCAGAGTTTCCGGCATCGATCTGTTCTGATCCGTATACGTCACCAACTTTTTCCCGTTACATTCCTCGCCTTCATAAACCGACAGCGTGCAGTTCCAAATCGTTTTGTCGTTCTTGTTCGGATGGTCGGGACGAATCGGCATGTCGAACAACATGCTGTGGAGCTTCGATCGGAAGTTCTTGCACCAGCCAGGCTTCAGCTCAAATTGTCCGAGTTCGGCATCTTGACGAGAACAGCCATATTCCCACCAAGTCTTCATGGCGAGCTTGTCGCCGACGTGGCCAGTGGTGCCCCAGTCGTCGACATGGGGGAAGTATGGATGCTTGGGTTGTTTGCCAGCGACAAGGAGAGAGTAGAGGAGGAGCAACGACGCGAATGCCAACAGGTTGGGCGTGTTTCTGTTGGCCATTGGTTGAATTCCTTGCTTTGTCGTCGCTCTTCTTGCCGGTCTCGATTATGGCTGACGAATACCGGGCTAGAGTGTAAGTGCGCTGCAGAACATTAGTTTTCAGTGATGTATGCGAGTAACCGGTCGTTTCAAAAGGCTGGCCATATTGTTTTTGTGTTCCGCCAAGATATGGTACCACGGATGGTGTTTGTTTGCCACGTGCCTGAAGCTCGACCGAATCATACTACGCCTCCTCGACTGTCACGCACTAGAGAGATGCGGGCAGACAGTATGAGCCTTAGCTTCTTTCAACAAGCAGACCGTGTAGACTTGTTCAGTCCATAATGGAACGTCAATCTGTTGTATCTCCTCGTAGCCGACACGCAGACGTTTGGGCTCAGGAGCGATACAACGACTGCCCAAGGGCTCAAGACGCCTGCTCGTCTTGTAGCGTGAGCCAAATCTTGGTGGAAGAAGCTTGATAACAGGTGCGATCATTGGAGACTTCCTTTGTGTTTTGACGCGTAGAATCGGGACAGGAGGTCTGAATGTTTATTGATAGTCCTTCATGCAGCGTATCAGCATCGCGAGCACAGTCAGAGGTGAAGCTGCAGGTGCAGTAGCTGTGAAGTGCCTCCACTTGCCAGCCGTGAACATGGAGTCCGCAACACAGAACCTGTCCTGGGTCCTGAGACTGGTGATGCACCCCACTCAGCTCAGGTAAATTTGAGAAAACAACCAGTACTGCACCACCGGGTCATATCAACATCAAGAAAATACCGGGCTTATCTATACAGTTAGCCTGTGCTACGCTTTCTTTCCGCCACTCACCCTCGAAGCAGCAGTGTCTGGCCTGGCTCTCCTTGGTTTTATCTACCTGCCCTTCTTCACCCAATCCTGCACACTTTCCCTCACGCCCTGCACTTTTTCCTCTGCCATCGCCAATCCCATCTGGCTGTGCGCCTTCCCAGTGTCGATGAAATGCCTGATGCCATCCCTGGCTCTAATGTGATTATCCGCAATCACCGGGAACTTCTTCTCATAATGCCACACCAAGTTACCGACGTTTTCTGTTGTCCTAGGAACGACGTAATTGGCTGTGACCACTCCTGTGAAGATGGGTGTTGCAAACCGGAGGAGGAAGTTGCGGTTTCGTGAGACGATGCTGCCGGCCATTGCAGCCACCAGGACATAAATGCCGCCTGGGAGGAGTTTTTCGTTGCTCTCTTTCGGTGGGGCGAGGGATGCGATGGTCGAAGTAAAGCTGTGCTCTGCGTCCATGAAGCGGGTCATGCCGTTGTTGACGGCATCTTCGGCGCGGACTGCATAATCGTGGAGCGCCAGACGACCGTTCCTGATCTGTGCGGCTAGCTTATCGGTGGTGTTCGGTCGTCGAGGCGTCGTAAACTGTTCGTGGTGTTCTGGTTGGGGTTTGGTGGTGATGCCAGACGCTGGAGGAGGAGTCGTGTGGGCAATCTCGCGCGGTGAAGGCTCGTCATAATCATAAATGGACTTTTTCCGTCGCTATTCCTCCTGTCAGCCCGTATCTTAAGCGCAGGCTCCTGTTCTGCATACAAGCTCTCGCACGGGATCTGCTGCCGGTTCTTCTGCAAATGCGCTCCGTTTGGGCAGCACAGCTAGGCCCGCGACAAGGCCGCCCAATGGCAGAAGATGCTAGAACGGATCAGTTTCATTTCATCACTCACTCTGTCAGCGGGATAGCTTACCTGCCGCAGTAATGGAGCAGCCATGGCGTATTTTGCGCTGCTCAATGTCTCTCTCAACATCCACGATACGCTGCGGATCGGAGCTGCGGGAAGCCTCGGGAGAGCGAGGCTTGGCATCGATCATCGCCTCGCCTCGCCTGATCGCAAGTGAGGACGTCTCTCCTCTCACATTGCACAGACGAGCAGCAGCATGAAACGGGTGGCACCGCGTCGGTCCATACTATGGTTTGGGCCTGAAAGGCTAAAGCGGATC
>ANSM01002255.1:0-18549 GCA_000347735.1 Cercospora canescens BHU | reverse complement strand
GCCGCGCTGCCCTGCTGTCCGGTGTCGAGACGCTCGCCAAGGCCGTGGCGACGACATTGGGTCCAAAGGGCCGCAATGTGCTGATTGAGTCCAGCTACGGCTCGCCCAAGATCACCAAAGGTGAGCCGCGGACGACACCGACCATTTCCATCAATAGCAGCTGACCTATCTCTCCAGACGGTGTCACAGTAGCAAAGGCCATCCAGCTCAAGGACAAGTTCGAGAACTTGGGCGCCAAGCTGCTTCAGGATGTCGCCAGCAAGACCAACGAGGTCGCCGGTGACGGCACCACCACCGCCACCGTCCTCGCCAACGCCATCTTCTCCGAGACCGTAAAGAATGTTGCCGCTGGATGCAACCCAATGGACCTTCGCCGAGGTACGCAAGCTGCCGTCGAGGCTGTGATCGACTACCTCAAGACCAACAAGCGCGACATCACCACATCCGAGGAGATCAAGCAGGTTGCAACCATCTCCGCCAACGGAGACACACACATTGGTGGTCTGCTCGCTACTGCCATGGAGAAAGTTGGAAAGGAAGGTGTCATCACCGTCAAGGAGGGCAAGACGATCGAGGACGAGCTCGAGGTTACTGAGGGTATGAAGTTCGACCGTGGTTTCATCTCGCCATACTTCATCACCGACACCAAGTCGCAAAAGGTGGAATTTGAGAAGCCATTGATCCTCCTCTCCGAGAAGAAGATCTCTGCTGTTCAGGATATTGTGCCAGCCCTCGAGGCTTCCCAGCAGTTGCGCAGACCTCTGGTTATTATCGCTGAGGACATTGATGGCGAGGCTCTTGCCGTGTGCATCCTGAACAAGCTTCGTGGCCAGCTCCAAGTCGCTGCAGTCAAGGCTCCCGGCTTTGGTGACAACCGCAAGAGCATTCTTGGCGACATCGCTGTCCTGACCAACGGCACTGTTTTCACTGATGAGCTCGACATCAAGCTTGAGAAGGCCACCCCAGACATGCTCGGCTCTACCGGATCCATTACCATCACCAAGGAGGACACTGTCATCTTGAACGGCGAGGGAAGCAAGGACATGGTTGCCAACCGCTGTGAGCAGATCCGTGGTGTCATGGCCGACCCAACGACCAGTGACTACGAGAAGGAGAAGCTGCAAGAGCGTCTTGCCAAGCTTTCCGGCGGTGTCGCAGTCATCAAGGTCGGTGGTGCCTCTGAGGTCGAGGTCGGTGAGAAGAAGGACCGCATGGTCGATGCTCTCAACGCTACTCGTGCTGCCGTTGAGGAGGGTATCCTTCCAGGTGGTGGCACTGCTCTGCTTAAGGCCGCTGCTAACGCCCTTTCGGACGTGAAGCCAGCCAACTTTGACCAGCAACTCGGTGTCTCCATCGTCAAGCAGGCCATTACTCGTCCAGCTCGCAACATTGTTGAAAACGCTGGCCTCGAGGGCTCGGTCGTTGTTGGCAAGCTTATGGACGAGTTTGGCAAGGACTTCAACAAGGGTTTCGACAGCGCCAAGGGCGAGTACACCGACATGATCGCCGCTGGTATCCTGGATCCATTCAAGGTCGTGCGCACTGGTCTCTCCGACGCATCTGGCGTGGCATCGTTACTCGGTACCACCGAAGTCGCTATCGTCGAGGCACCAGAAGAGAAGGGCGCAGCTGGCGGCATGCCTGGAGGCATGGGCGGCATGGGTGGCATGGGTGGTGGCATGTTCTAAACACCTCACCCACTCTGCTTAGTCGATCCAAACCACCCTGTCCTTGATCTCTCATGATATATGAGCGCGAAGCCATGATACCCATGCCCGACTGGAATTCTGTTACCAGTCTGTACCAATACCGTTACACTACTACGAATCGTGCTTGTCTGGATTGGACACACGATGAAAGCAAAAGCGAGAAGAGAGAAAAATGCCATCGAACATTATACATACTAATCTCCGCTCTGAATCGTAAGAGGATGGAATGGGTTTCTACCTTGCATTGGGCGGCGTACGGCACGGCCCCATTGTGAGAGCCCGTGTAAATGGCCAGTTTGAGAAATTGTGTGTATTATAGTGTCACTGATAGCGTTTGAAAAAAAAGCTGTAGAAATGTGGTGATGTGCGCTGCGCTGCCCTTCTCCTCTTCATGATGGGCTGAACTTTCTACTGACTGAGAGGTAGATGACCATGAGCAAATGGCTCGCCTTCTCGGCCTCGTTGGCGGTACAACAGCAAACTCAAGTGTCAAAAGGCTGCCTCACTTCATGCTCAATTCAATGAGTCTGGTGATAATATATATGGCGCTTCACTTGAAGCCTTTGATCAAGCTGGAGCTATCCACACCGGTACAGACACGCGTCACTCACTTGAGTACTTTCACAAGAATGCAATTACGAAAAGCTGTTCTCACCAACCTCAAGGCAACTCTGCTAATGTAACCAACTTCAACCCGCATCACCACCACCACCTACACAGGATTACGTCCACTTTCATCTCGACAGCAACACCATTACTTCTCATTGCTTCATCCATAGTGACAGCATCAGCGCTCAGCGGTCCAGTCGTTTGATCACCATAGCACTGCTGACCACGTCTGCGTCGGCCACAATGCTGAGCTGTCTCAACATGGAAGAAGAGGGTCCGCTCTTTGTCAGGGGAAACAGTTCTCCACAAACAAGCAGCAGACACAGCGCCCGCCTTACATCGCCAGCGTTGAGCCTGACCGGAAGTATCTTCAGCAGTGTTTTGTTCCAGAGGCCACTTGGTGACATTGACGATCTCGACATTGCTGATCTCCAATCCTTGCCACCTGGTCATGGTGAGCTGGCAAACATCGGAGCTCTCATTGCTAACAATCTTGCTGGCAACGAGGGGCGCAACAGTGGCTCGAATGAACGGTCAAGCGACGGAGAATCTGCCGACGACGAGCGAGTCGACAGCGTGATCGGAGACGATGACTTCCTCGTGCTGGACGTACCACCAGAAGACGATCCTGAAAATGAAGCATTCGTTCTTCAACCAGGACATCCTGGTTTCATCGGACCCATCTGTAAGTCTGAACACTCTTCGTCCTCACACTGACTGTTGAACGCGATTCACTGACGCGCAATGATACTAGACCCACACAGCCCGGACTGGCATACGCATCCCGTCGAGAATTACACGACACACTTTTACTACGAAATCGGTTTCAACCGAAACGATATACCAGCCGCCCGTGCCCCACGCGAAGTCCATAATCATGACGAACGTTGCCGGCCCATGGTTGAGTTTTTCGACAGATTTACTCTTGCACAGACAGTGGACGTGCACTTCGGCCCACATGCACCAATGTATGAGTGGCATAACTTCTGGGCAGCAGAGAGCGCCCGCTGGGACAAGTATACTTGGTCCATATCCATTTCCACGGCAAATCATACGGAAGGAATGAGACCTACACCTGGTAAGTGAACCTACTTTGAGGTTCTGCGAACTGCTGCACCACCCCGTGCCGACTGAGCACTTGGCTAGCACTTACTGACTTGACTTGACTCTAAGGATGGTGCCCGGCCTGAGTGCTCACGTGAACGCATACAACTTCATGAGAGAGCTCAATGAGACAGACACTGACATTGTCTACCTGCTGGACTGTTGGATGAATACCAGATTCAAGGTTTTCCACCGCCAGCACGCCATGACCGAGTTTATCCTTGCCGGCCAAAGCGAGCCCGTTCGTGGTACAGGCTTAGTCAGAGCCGTCTACGAAGGCGACTTCAGTCTCTCGTTCCCACGTATTCTGCAACGCTTCCTCGAGCAACGACCAAGAAATCTCGGAATCGTCCAACGGATACTACAAGAATCTCTCAGAGACTCTGCTATGGCTTTCCAGCTTCAATTCCTGCTCCCTTTGCAATCAACACCTCAACTTATGAGGCGCGACAAGTCACTGAGCAACAACGCGCTCAGAATTTGGGATCTGAAGCCGAGCTCCGTGAGTGCTGGAAAGGGCATAGAGATCTGGCGAATCTGTAGCGACCCTTACATTTGCCAGAGCACTGGGCTGCTCTATTTTTGCCGCAAGAAAATCCAACCAAAGCCTGCGCCTCCAGAACCGGGAGTCCCTGAGCCAGCTGATGAGGATATGGAGGATGTGGCTGATTGGGACGCCGAGGATGACGAAGGCTTCGCGGAGGAGGAGGGAGGAGAAGAACAGGTTGAGATTGAAGACGGTCCACGCCCCGCAGATGGACCCGACAGCGATGAGACCGACAGCGATGGAACCGACAGCGACGAAATCGACAGCGATGGAACCGAGAGCGATGGAACCGACAGCGATGGAACCGACAGCGACGAAATCGACAACGATGGAACCGACAGCGAAGTGTCCATCGGCGAGGCTGGCGAAGAAATTGACGCTAGCACGCCAAGTTCGCTTATTGACAACGTGAACATTGAGGAGGAAGGAGACGAGGACAGCGACATGCTTGATGACTAAAACTTCTAGGCCATGCTTCTGAGAGGCAGAGAATTTACGACGGCAACGAGCCGGTCGATTTTGAGGGACAGGATCGCAGGGGACTCTTCGAGAAGATCGCGACGATCGGTGTACTTGGAGGAATTGGCATGCGTTCAAGAACTCCACTTGAGCTCTCGAAGATCTTGAGTGGCCATTTGCAGCTCAGGACATCATTTCTGAATCACTGGGCCGTGGTGCCACTAGCCTGGAGCTTCAGTGCCACTGAGAAAGAGAAAATACGTGTAATATAGGAACCAGAATATAGGAAGCCGCGGGCAATCTCAGCCGTGCACGAAAGCGGCAATGGGGAAACCAAGAGATAATGTTGCTTGCATGATCTCACCACTAAAATCTGTGAGAACACTCAAGCAGATGGCTTTGGCTTCTTCCTGACCATGCCGCTGCCAAGCACATTGACAGCAGGCTGTTGCGGCTCTGGCACCGATTCAGCTTTCCTCTTCTTTCTAATCATGCCGCTCATATCATTCACTCCTGCCCCATTTGATACTCCAGAGCTTGCAGAAACCTCTACTTTTGCCGTGCCTGCAACATCCACAGCAAAATCACCATTAAGCCCTGCAATGTTTTGCACTTCTGCGATCCATTTTGTCGTGGACCAGATGGCAGCCTCAAGGGTTGAGAAATCGAGGTGCAGCATAGTGGACATTGCTTTGTCGTAGCCATCTGCATTGACAAGCACACCGTTGCCGGACTCTGCGTCCAGCTGTGCCTGCATGTCGAGCAGGCTTGATTGAGTCGACTTGATCTTTGGTAGACGAGGTACGATCACTCCCGTGAGAGGCTTGCGCTTCCGCTTCTTGGGGCTGCGATTGGTCGCGGTTGCGCTATTAGGCTCGCTTGTTGGCGCCGGTTCCAGCGATATACTCGAATCCTGACTATCTGCATTCGTGACAACGACATTATCACTGCCGAATACATCGTCTTCATCCTTGTTCGGCGAGATGACCAACCAGAGAAAGCCCACAGCTCTTCCTGAAGAACACTCTTGCCTGAACTCCATTTGTTCCCAGAATTGATCTAGACTCATGACCGATTTCCAGCGAGCGCTCTTAACTTTCGATGGACTAGCCGTGAGCTGTGAGTCCTGAGATACACCAATTTCATCGTCCAGATCTGATATGAGTCTTGCTTTGGGATCATCTGGAAATCGAGGTAGCAGACATCGCGGAGGCGCATGCTCAGGCACACCACGGGTTCGACCAAGCTCTAGCAAAGGATGCCCAGATAGCCATCTTGGCTCTGCGGTAGCAGCATTGGGTGGCATGAATGATCTCAGCTCCGTCTTTGCATATCCAGGCACGGTCAAATAGCCTTGGTAACGCGGATTCTCTTCTTTGCCTGAACCGTCCGTTTCCTCCCTCAATATGATCGGATCAAGAACCCGCGCCCACCATCTAATCAATTGCCGATCGTCCAGAACATGCTTGCCTTTGTCATCGGAAGATCCTGGGAAGAGATACTGTGATTGAGCTCGAGCAAAGAGTGACACAACGATCTTCCGATTGGGACGCTTTCGCCTCTCCTTCTCTGCCAGCCACTTTAAGAATGTCGTCACGGCAGTTTTGACTGGAGATGGCCTTATTCGAGGGCTATAAGCAGTGGAGTCCACCTTGCTTACGAATATCGTCGTGAGCCTCTTTGTGGTGTAGACTAAGACTTCAATCGCAAAGTTGATAACATCGCCGCTACCTGGCTGAGGTAAGGCGGTAGCGTCGACACTGACTGTCAAGAAGTGGCTTGCCAATCGGGTCTTTTCTGGAGTCTGTCCTGGTAAGGATGAGAAGAGCGAATCGCAAGGCTTGGGCGGAGAGTGAAGATATCGGGTTTTGCAGTTGAAGCCTGTGGGCAGTGCATCTTGAAGTTCTTTCTTCAAAGACTTTGCATCTGACCTGTCCCCATTGATCTGATTGTTGCTCACTGTCGAAGTCATTGTGATAGGAGATGTGCCTCGATGATGTACGCGAGACACTGAGAGGACCTCGATCTTACAGTATCCTATCGCGGAAGCCAATATTCTCCAAGATTCTGCGTTAATAAGAAAATCCGTAGTTTTGATACTGGCAATTAAGAAGATCAACGCGTCGACGTGGAGCACGCGAGCCCCTTCGCAGTCCTGTGGTTGGGCTGGGCTGGCTTGCGGCAATTTCTCGGACTTCCGAGTTTCACTTCACTTCCGTCCTGCCCGCGGACGCTGGCCGTCCTCACGCCAGACGAGTCTATCCCATTGCCAGCGAGAACGAGAGAGCCATCGCCCGCCATGAACCCATCACGCCCTTCGTTTGTTTGCTCGAGCTGTTCGCGCGCTCTCCGATCATTCACGAAGCATCAGACCACACGACAATTTTCCGTCTCAGTATCCAACCGCATCAATGATGCCGTGCCCGAAGATCCAGAACAACTCCCAAGATGGAGACAAACTCCCGCGCAACTGCAGCAACCTGTCCGTCTCAGACCACGTACCGAGTCCTCCAAATCATGGCGCGTGAATTCCGATCCCGAAAAGCTCGACGCAGCCTACGACAACTTTCTCGGCCGGGTAGGAGGCAATCAGCGAGGGCGAGAACTTTTGGACGAACAAACAAAGGTATATCGCACTCACACCTCCCACTACTTTTGTTTCGGGCGACTAACTCTAGATCTCGCAACAGTGGATAGCAACAACCCACAAATCTCACGAGCACGGCCACCAGGGCTTCAACGACCGCCTCGCATACCTGGGAAAGCGCATCCTCGATCTCCAATGCTCTCTCGCCCTGCTCGACGCTCCGACCCCGTCTAACACGCCAAAGCCCTCTTCGCGCCAGGTCTTCAGACACTCCGCTCTAGAAGGTCTCGAAAACATCACGCCGTTCAACAAAACTGCCATCTTGCACAAATCGCGCCTGTCCGCCCTCGCGTCAAGATATGGATTGGATAAGGTTGTGAGGTGGAGGCCGAGGGATCCTGAGAATCTCAAACTCAGTGGAGTGGATGCCGTGCTGGCGCAGGCGATTTTTGCGGTTATTGGCGCAGTGGCTTTGCAAAGGGGTGGAGAAATGGCGGCGAGGACGGCGAGAGAAAGGGTCTTGGCGCCATTAGGCCTGCGATGAGGCGGTACAATGCAGCATTTGGACGGGAATATATGAGAGCTGTGTCTCAAAAAGGATGAAAGCCGGACAGAGCTTGCCTGAGCGCACTTCTCTGTTATGCTGTAAGAGCAGCACAGAGACGTCTTTAGCATGGGAAGCATTGGCGTGAGAGAGGAGTCGACGCTATATGACTAGAGCATTGCTGATGCAGAGACTGGCCAAATCAGGGATCTCTGTATGAGGACTTTCCAAAAGCGTGTCAAAGCATCACAGCACGCTGTCTGATATATTACATATACTTTACATGAGGCTCTCCGACTTGCAGCTTTGTTTCGGGTATCATGAGCAACATCCACCAAGTCCACCTACAGCCGGCAAGCAGCTGGCAGTACAACGCCTCAACATCGTTTCAACCCGGATCGGCGCCTCGTCCAAATCATTCATTCGACCAAAGCCTCCAGAATGAGACTCTGAATCACGAACTCGTCATTCACAAGCCTGACAACTCCATCCGTGGCTGACATCTTCGCCGCAGCGACATGGTTCGCCTCGCTTCTGCGTTTCTTCTTCTTGCCTGTGGCGGCAGACCTGCCAAATATGACTTTCTCAGCTTCGGCCACAGACGAGTCGACATACACCCACTTCCACATCTCAGGATCCTCGAAGGTGAGTTTTCTTGCCTCGGTCACGTCGTTGACCCGCTTGACCTGCCCTGCACCGCAAGCCAATGTCAGGAACGCAAACGTCTTGCGTTTCTCCCAATTCGCAGAGCCGGTCTTGGGCGCAACGAGGATGAGGTTCTCGTTTCTCAGGAGGCGCATTCGATCCTCGATGAGATGGCTCAAGGCTGCAGTAGTCGCGTCGTAGGGAGCTAAAGAGCGTGAACGTACGGCATTCAAGTAAGTGCTCTCCCCGGCTGGCAGAAGATATCTATCCCATGGTAAAGGCGCGTCTGGATGCCCAGTGGAATTCTTCGGACCATCCAGCGAATGTAATATCCAGCGTCCTGAGATGGTTGGCAGACCTAACGCCAGTGCCTGCATGTACTTTGCGCGTCTGCTGTGACGATCTGCAATGAGTGCAGCGAACTTCAGGTCCTTGTACTTGCTCTTCAGTTGGAGACCGTGATCCATATCGGGGTGACCCTTCCTACGTGGCGACTTCTTCGATGGGGTGACCACGTTCCTCACATTGATATCGGGAAGATCGAACAATTCTTCAAATCCTTCTTCCAATACAATGCCCCCATGTTGCTGGATCAGCTCCGTCACCTGCTGCTTCTCTTCGTCAGGCGAGACATATGAGATGGCGAATGCCATACCATCAAACATGTCACTGGTCGCACTTGATGATGATAACGATGCAAGAGAGGTCTCTCGAAGATGTGACGGACGTGCAGACTTGGGCTTTGCAGGAGCAGCGTACACTCCACGAGATCGAGAAGATGGCGTCCCGGCAGCAGACGGTGTACTTGTTCGAGCACTTGCAGGAGTCGAGCCACGCGTCGCAATGGCATCTGATGGAATTTCAAATGCTCGGTTCTTGAAGGGAGGCCACATTGTCATGGTCAAGTACAGGCGATTGACCAGTACTTCGTGGACCACCTCTGCGTCCTCCTTGGAAGTGGACCTTGACAAATTCTCCCGGTCTCCCTTGAGCTGCACTTTAACATGGGTGTGGCCAAAGATGTCCGTCCCCAACGCGCGTTCCTCATCAGTTGCTGCGACCGGTCCAAACCCAACCACGACCCAAGTGTTCTTGCGTTTCCTATCGTCATCGACCTTGACGATGTCACCAAGACGCAACTCGAGGCGACGGACGTGATAATATTCGATATTTGTAACTGCATTGTCATCGAATCTGACTTTGTAGGTCGTCTGATCAGGAGATGCTCCGAGACAGGTAGCAGGATAGATGTTCTGCGGCGTACCCTTAAACAGCACGAAAACGCGATCTCGAGCAACAGCTTCTGGTTCTGTGGTCGCAGAAATCTCATCCGCGGCAGCTTCCACCAGGTACAATGATGTGGAGGAGTTTGAAGCACGACTCCGTGTTGAAGATTGGCCTTGGCCCACTTCCGCTGATGGCGTTGTCGCAGGATCAGGCAAAGAGACTTCAGCAGATGGTTCATGGCTTGCAGCTGTATTCTCACCGCCATGAGATTCATCGCCGCCCACAGGCGTGAGAGCCCTGGGCGTGCTGACTCTACCTGTGGCTTCAGCCACCGACTTCACCGACTTGCGCCGAGATCCTCGAGCATACGTCTTTTGTTTCGACTTCTTCCTCTTAGCGGAAGTTCTTAAAGACACGAGTTGCGATACGGCTGCACGTCCAGCCTCCTCGCGAACGCGCACGCTCTCCGTGGTCATTTCCCGTGACTTCTCAATTTCGTCATCTGTCAACACAGCCAACATCTGGTTCGCTTTGCTTGGACTGTCCACAAGAGCTGGAGGAGGGGAGTTGCGGCTACCATCCGCCACAATGGCATGAGCGGTGCCGGATTCGAAGATTGTCCGTTCAACGATTCCCTGCTCTTCGGCACCAGCTACCTCCTCTGCTGAAGTCGGTTTGCCGGAGGCTCTACCCGGGACATCTCCATCTTTCTGCAGAGTAGTGACATCGGTACTTTCCCACTCGTGCCTTGAATGTTTCTGGGGCGACATCGTGCCAGTCGACGAGACGTGATGGCTGCGCTTGATTCGCTTGGCCTTTGGAGTCTCGACATGATCGTCCGACATGAGGTCGTGAACTTGTCGATCTTCAGCAGTAAAGAGCGTATCCACGAGAGCCACGACATCAGGTTGGCTGTACTCCGTACCTGCGCTGTGATTCATTGGCATCGACGCAGATGCAGCAAAGTCTGCAAAACGACGAATTGAAGGAGACTGATCAGTCAACTTGCTACGCTGGCTCTGTACTAGCTGCTGCGACAAGCCGGCCATATATTGTTTGGCAGGTGAGGCAGCCGAGCCAGTGACATGCGTGCGTGCTGTCGAGTAGAGTGGCGCACTGTCGTCAGGCCCAGTTGTTGTTGGTATTCCTGAGACCTCGTCTTCGATCGCATCGCTTTCCTGGATCTCTGCTTGCTCAATATCATCACTTATTTGCTCAGCAGGCTCAAGGTCATCGCCTCTTCCACTCGACACTTCAGCAGGATTGTCGAAAGCAGGATTCGCATGCGCTTGAACAGGGGGGCTGCTTGGAATCCTGCTGCCGCTGACATTCGTCTCAGTGCTTTCTTCAGGTTGCAGCTGCGAGGCGACAACACGGCTTTGCTCGCTTGCATTGGGTGCTCGGAGCAATGCCATGTCTTGACTAGTCTTTCCCTGATGCTGAGAACCGGGTATGTATGAAGAGTACTGCACGGCTTGCTGCGATCCCGGAGGGCGATTCGTATGTGACGCAGAAGGTTGCGAATTCGCTATAGCAGATCGTTGCGACGTGCCAGCCGGGCTCTGCGCTGTCCTCTTATGAAGTGCATGCTCCACCGTACGTGGTCCGTCAACGTCGTCCATGTCGACATCTTGCTGCTCTTCATGATCTTCTTCCGTGACATCATCTTCATCCTGGGCGAAATTATCGCCCTGACTGCGCAATCCTTGGCCGAACTCATCGTATTCATCATTCTCCGCATGTTCAACCTCATCTGGGTCACCCACATGCTCATGATCACCGGCTTCAGGCTCGTCTCGCTCGCTAAACTGGACGTTTGGTTCCTCCGGCAACTCTTGGGTCTCGTCCATTTCCTGGTCGTCGTCCTCTTCCTCAACGCTTTGCTGCGGACCTGCTCCAAATCCTACCACGAAGTCGTTCCATTCGCTTGCTTTTCTGGCGGTATCCGGGGTGTCTTTAATCTCTATCGCATCGTGAGCCGATCTCGAGCGAGAGCTCGATCGAGCTGGCGCCGTGACTCTCGACAGGTGAGCGGAAGGGGGCCGAGGGCGTGGGATGCCACGTCGTGGCCTACGATCCCACGAATCGTCGAACACGTCAAGCTCGTCTTCAACATCAGCATTCTGCCCGTTCATTGTCGCTAAGCGTGCTGCCTCGATACGTTGTCTCCTCATTTCCTGCGACTCTTTCATGCTGATATATCGTGTCATGGGTTCGTCTTGTCCACTCGAAGATCTACGCCCAGGTTGGCGAAGTAGCTCGGGAGACGAGAAAAGCGAAGGCGAGGATGGCCTATGCAAACCATTGGTATTCGGCGAAGGTCGTGACAGTACGGGATCGCTGGGCGGCGCTGACAGGGGAGAGCTGTCTGTGGCGCGGAAGAGCTGTGTGTTCGTCATAGTTGGCGGTTTCTCACCATCTCGGAAATACTGCGAGTAGTGAGGCGTCTTGGTTATTGTCGTTGCTGAGGTCAGTAGCTCGCCATTTCGTGCATGCTTTTGACCAGCTACAGAGGGCGTAGCTGGGACGTCCCTCGACGAAGCCCGACCCTCTGTCTGAGGCTGCGTATCATCCCGCAAAAGTTCATGCTCCGCTTGCGAGGTTGTGGGCGACGCTACAACAGCAGCCGATTCAGGCATCTGCGCATCTCTCTCATAGGATTGATACTCCGCATGTGAAGCCAAGGATGGCATGTTCTCCAAGCCTAAGTCAATGTGGCCGTCAACGGTAGAGCAGTATGTGTTGGGCGTGTGGCTTGCGACCGTGTGAGGCCTCTGCGGCGTTATCTGTCCGGCTGCGATCATAGACTTGCTCGTCTCGAGAACAGCTTGCGAAGCCCATGGCTGCGTATCGCCGCCACCTTCAATGAAAGAGGCGGCCTTCGATATTTCCACCCATTCGCCCTCTCTCAGAGCTGGCATCTTCTGCGGCGACAGGTTTGCTGGCGCCCCGTGCAGGCGCTCCCTCGCCCTGGGGAGCGAATCGTTCGGTATGCGGTGCTCTATCGATTCGGCCACAGTTGCGCCTTTGATGTTGCTGTCCTCGTCGCTCGCGTGTCGAGTCTCCTCTACAGTCTGCTGACCATCTGGATTCTGGCCCGAGAATGCGTTTATACCCTCCGCGCCATGACTAGGTTGCTTGTACTGGAATTGGTAAGTCAATTGCGGTCGCCTCGGCGTGGCCAGAACATGTTCGCCACCGACCTGGTCAAGTTGGCGCTGTGCGGCGCGCAGCTCCCTGAGAGACACACTGCCCATACTGCTCTCTGTGAGAGACGCCATGGCTGCGGGGCAACAAGCCCGTATGATCTATCACATTTGCTGTAGTGTTGCGCGTCAAGTCACGGAAGACGTGAACCCCCACTCGAGGACAATTAAGGTTGCGCGTAGCGTGGCGCTTTCGCGTTGTGAGTGCCAAGCCTTCTCCTCAACCTCGTCACGTCCATAGATGCTAGATCAAAGAGACCTGCGAAGGCGAGATCCTGCCATGACAAGTTCCGCAAGACTCGATAGCTGATATCAAGCCAATGAAACATTTGGCGCCTTCTATGCAGGCTTCGATCACATTTCTGCAAAGGGAGTACCCTCAACAATTTCCAGCCGGTGCCTGATCACGATCTCTACAATGCCAGTGGCACGGCCAGGTTAAACACTTGGTTCGGCATGCGGCCTCACTCGGATAGACTTCATATCACAGTCCTCTGCGCAGGACAAAGGCCACTTGCTGAGTTTTAGGAAAATCTAACGTGACCCTAATGTGAAGCACTTTGCAAGGACCATTGAGGCCACCCGGCAAGATGTGAGATCTCTATATATGTACCGCTCTCTGCGAAATCATGTTCCATCTTATGCGAGCCGAAGAACAACAGACTGCCCAAAAAATTCACTGATGGGAACAAAAATACATCGACCGCAGCGCAGCACGACTTCAAAATGCAAAATGAACTACAGCAAGGCCAATCCCCTAATCAGCAATGTGTCCGCACAGTCAAAGGTGCAGTCGTACACTTTCAATCGGGAGCAGCAGTGGCTCATATTTCACTGGTCTCGAATGTCGCAACCCTGACAGCCCCGCCCAGTACGAAGACGTGGGCCCCCAGGCGTTGCATCAGATTAACAGAAGACGGGTTCAGATGGGCAATTGACGGCGGCATGAAGATGCTGAGCGGGATCGTATCACCCGACCATATTTCACTTGATGTGGTGAAGAAAGAGATTTTAATCCTCGGTCCCAACATAGCATATCGCAGCATCTTGATGGCGCTAAGCAACGCAGGACCCAAGACAATGATCCACATGGTGCGAGGAGATTGCAACATTTGCTTCACGGAGGCGGAGGATCCCATGGTCACAGATTGCGGGCACATTTATTGTCGAGAATGCCTAGTCGATCTTTGTGAGTTCGTGGAACCAACTCGCGAATTCGGCATCATTTGCGCAGGCAACGATGATCGGTGCCACCAGCCACTCCCAATCACCATGATTCAAGAGTTACTCCCTCCAGCTTCTTTCGAGCAAGTTTTGAAAACTTCCCTCGATACGTACATCCGCAGACGTCCCGAGGAGTACCGCTGCTGTCCCACGCCTGACTGCGGCCACATTTACCGCCCCGGTCCTCCAGATCCTTCCGCTTTCCACGAATGCAAGAACTGCAAGCAGATGGTCTGTCTGGCTTGCAAATCCAGCCACTGGCCCAAGACATGCGCCGAACACAGAGACGACGAGCACCTCAATCGCTGGAGACAAAAGAACAAAGACCGCGTCAGAGAATGCCCGAGATGCGGCAACCTCCTGGAAAAGGACGGTGGTTGTAACCACATATCGTGCCATTGCGGCACCCACATTTGCTGGTTGTGTATGGCGACTTTCAGGAACTCGGACGAATGCTACCATCATATCGATATGGAACATCTCAGAAACGACGGACATGACGAAGACGATGAGGATTGGAATATGCCTCCTCTCGGCTTCTACCATTTCGGTGATGCAGCAGGAGTGCGACTTGAGCTTGTCGAGTAGAATCCAAGAACACAAATTCAACCATGACTCCAAATCGTCAACTGACGTAAAGACAAAAGTAATTGAACAGTGACAGCGTTTCTCCAACACCAATAGTATTCGAAAGCCTTGATACGAGTGAAGTCAGC
This sequence comes from Cercospora canescens BHU, assembly GCA_000347735.1. Classification (NCBI taxonomy): domain Eukaryota; kingdom Fungi; phylum Ascomycota; class Dothideomycetes; order Mycosphaerellales; family Mycosphaerellaceae; genus Cercospora; species Cercospora canescens. Next base: position 3,972 of record ANSM01002255.1, on the reverse strand, counting down.
TAGGTAGGAAAAAGAGACACCCAAATTCCACACGGAAGCAAAGAAGCCCCCACCACCAGCCAAAAAGAAAAGGGTACGATCAAGAAACCACCAATTTTTTTTTGCATAAAACCCTCCATTCTCACCCGTCCTAACACCGCCAAGAAAAAAAATTACATGCTCAGTCTTCGACTTCTGCGTGCTGCACTCTTGAACCTAATCGGCCGTCGCATCGCACCACCCAAAAGCAGTAAAATCTCATTCTGTGTATGAAATCATCAACTCATCCGCCCCTCTTCCTCCGAAAGCAAGAAATTCAGCAGAGGTACCACCAGCAGCAGTGTTCTTTGTTTTTCCCCCGCATTCTGTTGTGACACAACAACATCAAAGCATTTCGACCAGCCAGGACGCGCGAAGTCAGAGAAGAAGGTTAAAGTTGCTGTTGTTGCTGTTGTCATTGTAGAGAAAAACTCCTCCCACCACTTTGCCCCCCAGCCCGGATCCGTAATATGCTTCTGAAGCCCAACGGTTTGTCTTGTTGTACTCATGCAGCCATACTTGCTTTGACGATGATCCTTCTTTGTCGATAAGTCCTTATGGCCACGGACGCCTCGCTAATACCCTCACCGTCAACCTCTCCCAGCGCCGACGCTAACGAGCCCTTTTGCAGCCGAATCCCATATGTCATCGATGTGAATTTGATACAATCTGGTATGTCCTCTTCCTCTAATCCGACACCTTCCCCAACCGACCCGCCCGAAACCTTTTCAGTTGTTTGTTTTACTGGGGTGACTTTGCCCCACTAGCACCGTTGCGGCGGTTGTCTCCCTCATTGATGCCGAGCTGACCCATGCCAGTCGATAGGAAAGAGAAAGGATCCGCAGCACCATCGTTGCCATATCCTCCGGGTTGACCGTACGCGCCGTTGGAGTAGGCACCGGCACCAGCTTGCGAGCTGGTGTTTCCTTGGTTGAAGGCTTGCTCGGCGCGGCTATCGAAGCCTCCCTGAGACTGCATGCCCCCATTGCTTGCCATTTGCCCGTAACCGCCAGCCATGTAGGGACTAGGAGCAGCGATCCCCGAAGGCATGTTGTATGAAGAAGGCGGGCCGAACGATTGGCCACCAAAGCCGCCCGGTGGACCTTGCATCGCCCCATATGCACTGCTGTCAAACGATTGTTGGCTTCCCCCGCCGTAGCTACCGGTTGGTGGTTGCATTGGGACCTGTGGAGGGCCGCCGTATGTTTGTCCTGGATAGCCGGTCATACCACCGCTCTCGGCAACGACGGCAGCTTGGGTTCGAGAAGCGCCGCATCTCAAGCACGAAACATTCTTGGCAAAGTTGTGGTAACCACATCCTTCGTTGCCGCATTTCCAGTCACCAGCACGGAAAGGAACGATTCCACCACGACCACTCGAGCCACCCATGCCACCCATGCCACCGAAACCGCCACCGTGCATGTGGCCACCACCGCCCATCATGCCTGGATGGCCGTACTGTGCACCTCCAAAAGGTGCCTGCATACCATAAGGTTGGCTGTACGGATCTGGACCTCCAGCCCCCATGGCCGGGAACGAGCAACGGAAACATGCCGTGCGACGTTGAAAGTTGGAGAAGCCGCAGCTTGGGCAGGTCCAATCTCCTGGTCGCGGACGATTCTTGGAAGGTGGAAATGGTGTGAGAAGTGGAGGGCCTCCAGGAGGCTGTGAGTGCGCAGCGCGGTCCAACACCCGACTCGATGATGGCGCAACCTCGATCGCGCGATCGTTGAGCGCGCGCCCGTTCATGCTGAGACTTTCGGCCGCCTGAGGGTATTCAATGTTAGTAGCTGTCTTTGAGCGAGGCGTGTTGCACAAGCACGGCACGCGACAAGGTGGTGCAGATCCAGTGAGACACGGTAACGAAATGGTGCCGCTCAGCGCGGCGTGGCTGAAGTTCATCTCGATGCGACGTTGATTCGTCGCGGACGAGGTCAGTGATGTTTAAGATATGGCCGTATTATCTTGGAAAGTAGAGTGTGGTGCAGCAGGCGCTGAGTGGCGGTGTTCGTCTTAGGTGTGGGCGATAGCGTTGTGGATGTTTGTTGTGAGAAACACGCACTGAAGCCAGCGAACAATTTTTCGTCTAGTGCACGGTCCAAACCGAGCTGGACTTGCGCGACGGTTGACACAACTTCACTTGGATCTGCACGTATAAGGAAAGAGCGAAGCAAACATACCTCTTCGTGACTGCCAAAAACAACGAATCCGCTTCCACTGGGCTTGCCGCCTTCCGGGGTTCGCAGGGTCCAAAACGCAATCGGACGACCACCGTATTGTGTGAACCAACTTTCTAGCTCACTTTGTGTTGTATCGTGAGGCAAACCGCTCAGGTGCAGTACTTTGCTCCTTTCGCCCAGGAAGGCGCGGACGTCGCTTCGTGCGTCAAGTGGTCTTGACAGAATATCGGGGTTCCCTTGTGGGTTCGTTGCCGAAGGTCGGGACTTCTTGAGCAAGGAGTTGAGGCAGCGAGTGAGTGTGAGGGACTCCTCTAGCGCGCGGCGAGGAGAGGATGGCGCGAGCGCCTGAAGGTGGAATGGCAGACCTCCGGTGACTTTGCCCGAGGACCTCACCTCTTCCACTTCAAGGCCGGCGCAAATGCTCGATAGGCTGGAGGAGCTGAATGCGAGGGTTTCAGGGTGGTGTGATTGGAACGTTTGATACTCTTGACGCAGGCCAAAGAGCACTGGATGTTGTAGGTAAGCGGGCAAGACGACGTTCTTGTCGCGTGCCTCACGGGGCAACTGGACACGCAAATCCCATGGGGTAAGGGTGACGAAAGCGAATGTTGGTGCAGCGCTAGGGCCGGCGTCCTTCGGTACGAGATGCTCCTGGGCGAATTGGTCGAAGGTGGTGATGGCGTCGCGGAAAGTGCCAGCGTTCTTCACATGCTCCCAGGTGAGGGTCGTCAGGGAAGTACATAGAGGAGTAATAGGAGTGTTGACAGGGCGAACGAGCACGGACTGGCGGTGCAACTGCGATAGGAGGTCTTATTAGTAACTGGTCCAAGCTGTCGATATTGGCAGTGTCTCGTTCCACAGACGCCTTCGGCAGCCCGTGCCATGCTGCTGCGAGTTGAGAGGGCCAGCAGCACCTGCCGAAACATTGTTCACGTACCTCACGCTCGGGATTCTGAGCATCGACTACCACCCAGCCAATTTCGATGACCTCGGCACTGTCCTTGGTGACATAGACTCCGTGCTCGTCACACGTGGTGGCAATGTGGATGACGCAGTACTTTTCAAACGGCGTTTGCGCGGGTGGCTGCTGCTGCTGCGGCTGTTGTTGCTGCGGCTGTTGTTGATATGGAGCCGGAGCAGACTGGGAAGCTCTGCTCTCCTGCGGATAGGGAGGCGGTTGCTGTGCGGAAGCTCCTCCGCCGGTGCTGGAGGCCGGTGTGGGATACGGGTTCCCGCCGTACGGCTGCTGCTGTGTTGGTGTCGCCATGTTTCCCGATATGCTCCTGCTCGTTCCTCGTCTCTGCTGCGTCTTCCTCCGGGTGGACAATAATCCCAATGCAACGATAAAAGAGCTAGGCTACTGGCGCGCTGCCCGAATCAGACGAGTGAGACCCGGAACGCCGAACGCCGTGCGGATCGAGGCGAGAAGGAGGGTGGAGGGCGAGCTCTGCGCGCGGCGTGGTGATGTCTCGATGGGTCAGCTGCTCGAGCTAGGGTGGAGGCAGGAAGGTCCGATAGCTTGCTGGGACGGAAGACACGCCCTCGAAGAATGCAGACGGCGAGGCAGAGCTGAGCGAGCGTCCTGAGCTCGACCTCGACTACGTTCACGCGGAGAAAGCAGCGCTGGTGCACACGCTGCCTCGGCGGGTAGGGGTGGAACGGGGGAGAAATTGCAGCACGCGAAGGAGGAGCTGTGTTTAGGATTGAATGCACTAGCGACCAGGGTTCGCCGCGCATCAGCCAGCGTGTCCCATCCATCGCCAGCGACACGACG
>ANSM01002247.1:0-25776 GCA_000347735.1 Cercospora canescens BHU | reverse complement strand
AACACGGCGCCTATCTGGGCATGGATAGGCCGCACGCGCTTGGGTCACGACACGGCGCGGGGCACGCGGTATACCTACTTACTCGTGACCGCCCTCCCTCCGTAGTCTGACGCTCCCTCGTGGGAGGAGCAGACCATAGACATCCCGAGGCGAACGAAAGAGAATCGAGTTGTGGTGGTCCAGCGGGATCGCAGACAGCACCATGCTTCCTCCCTTGGACTACTTCGAGCACCGCGCCGCGTGGTACGAACTGACCCTCCAGCATTTGGCATATTTCCCCCCAAACCCCACTCCTCCCACGCCCGTGTGACCGCATCCTGCGATGAGCTCGATATGATGCTAACCAGCCCCTGCTTCTCCGCGCAGCAAGCGAAAGCAAGACGAGCGCGCGACGCGTATAGCCAACCTCCCAAAGCCTTACCAGCAACCCATCACCGCCGACGAATCCGGCATCCTTGATGCACCCATCGATCAATTGGTTCGAGATGTCCAGACCAAATCGACTCCTGCCGTTCATGTCTTGCGAGCCTATGGCAAGGCCGCCGTGAAGGCACACGCGAAGACCAATGCCGTGACCGAGGTCATGATCAAAGAAGCCGAAGGCTGGATCGAGAATGGCGATATCAACTTGCAGGGGCCATTAGCCGGCATACCCGTCAGCCTCAAGGACAGTATCGTGGTCGGCGGTTTTGACACGAGCGTGGGCTACTCGTGCAAAACCGGCAAACCGTCCCCGGCAGATGGAAGCATCGTCCGTCTGCTCAAAGATGCGGGTGCTGTTCCCTTCGTCAAGACCGCCCTGCCCATCACGCTACTGAGCTTCGAGAGCTTCAATGACGTGTGGGGACGCTGTCTGAACCCACACAACCCCAAGTACAGTCCCGGCGGCAGCACTGGCGGAGAAGGTGCCATCCTTGCCTTTGGTGGCAGTAGGATAGGAATCGGCTCAGATGTCGCCGGATCAGTTCGTGCTCCCGCGCACTTCTCCGGCTGCTACTCCCTCCGATGCAGTACGGGCCGCTGGCCCAAATACGGCGTCGACACCAGCATGCCGGGCCAGGAGGGCATTCCCTCGGTCTTCTCGCCCATGGCTCGCACCCTTCCAGATCTCGCCTACTTCACACGCTCCATGATTCAGATGAAGCCTTGGAACTACGATCAATCCGTGCACCTCATGCCGTGGAGATCGGAGGTGGAAGAGGACATCTCAAACAGGAAACTCAAGATTGGTGTCATGAGGTCCGACCAAGTGGTCGACCCAGCTCCAGCTTGCGCTCGTGCCGTCGACATTACCGTCGCAGCTTTGAAAGCGCAAGGCCATGAAGTTTTCAACGTATCGCCGCCCTGTCCATACGAAGCCATGGTGATTGCTAGCAACCTTCTGAATGCCGATGGTACCACGACTTTCCGATCGCTCTTCCGCACCGGTGAATCGGATGACCCCGGCGCTCGAGAATTCGGGCGATACATGCGTCTTCCTCGATTCCTGAAATGGTTCTGGTACGCCTACGTGAAATACATCAAGCGTGATGAGATCTGGGCTGGACTTCTCGAACACTGGCACGCGAAAAGCGCTCACGAGAACTGGCAATGGGTCGCCAAGCGAGAGGCCTACAAGGCGAAATTCCACGCATGGTGGAACACTTTCGGCGAGTTCGGTGACGGCATGGACTTTCTCCTGACACCCCCCAATGCTACTCCAGCTGTTCCTCACAATGGCATGAAAGAGGCTAGTGCTTCCTGTGGCTATACGTTTCTGTTCAACTTGCTGGACTACTCCTGCGGCATCGTACCAGTGACCCACGTCGATCCCGTCCAAGATCTCTTGCCATCGAGTATCAATGTCAGCAGAATGAATGGGGTTGCCAGGGGTGCCTACAAGCATTACGATGCTGCAAAAATGGCGGGTCTTCCGGTGGCGGTTCAGCTTGTTGGCAGGAGACTGCAGGAAGAAAAAGTGATCGCCGGCATGAAAGTTCTCGAAGATGCGCTCGAAGCACAAGGCAAGAAGTATGAGCTACTTTATGGTTACCAACAGTAGATGCATCTAATAATGGCATCATCTCTCCCAGAATATTCAGCGTCGTATGGCGCCGCCACCAACGTTTGTAGCGTTGAGCCACTAGAATTCCTGACTTGGTAACGGCCTAGGCGATCATCGAGATGCTTTGCACTGACGATACAGGAGAATGAATTTTTTTTTCTCCGATCGATCAACGAGTCTTCGCATCGTCACAAATTGCAAACCAACATCTTGCTTGTAGAGACTCTTGACGGCACATCTGGTGTTTCCTGCTACATGAACCGAGCAAAGCCGTTGCACTGGGCACCTGCTCATCGTTGGACGACGGTGCGTCGCTCGAGAGACGCAACGACACCACCAACTTTTCTAGCCACTCGGCGCCTTGCCATGGCGACTACAGCCTTCTTGATCGATTCCACACCTGACGTCGTGTAGCTGCTGGGGCGCTCCATCGTGTGGCGACACAGTCGTTCTATCAACGAACGGCGTACCGTAGGCCTAGGCATCCTCTATTTGATCACCTGCCTTGTTGGAAAAAGGCTGGCGACTGTTGGTGCTGCACGTTGCCCAGGTTGCCGTGTCGCAACCATGACATTTTCATTGTATTTAGTGCTGCAGGCGCCGTTCTGCAGTATACAAAAGAGTACTTGCAGTTGACAAGTGCTCAACCTCGCTCAAGCAACATCACTTCGTGAGCACAAGACCAGCAACAGAGCCGTTGTGTGGACCGCAAATACTGTCGATGGTCTTGTCCGTCGCTGCCGCATAACAAGACTTTCCAGCATGTCTTTGGCAAAAGCTGCGGTGTTGGCACTGACGCTGAAGCACACGGCTGCTCTATGGCCTAGCAGTAAGTTGTTTAACACCTCCACCACTGCGAGCAAAAACTGACCGCTGCAAGCACTACAACACTTGAACGGAACCCACCTGCCATCGTGGCTGGAGAACGATGGAGCTGCACCGGATGCAACCCCATGGGGCGACATGACTGCCAATAATACAAACTACTACGAAACCTGGCCTGAAACTGGAGTCACACGATACTATGTATTCGAAATTGCGCGAGGGCAGTGTGCACCTGATGGGGTAGAAATGGAATGTATCCTCGTCAACAATCAGTTTCCCGGGCCTCTGATTGAAGCGAACTGGGGAGACCACATCGAGATCACCGTTACCAACAGGCTGGATGAAGGTACGGCAATTCACTTGCACGGCTTCTTGCAGAAAGGGACTCCGTACATGGATGGTGTTCCCGGCGTGCATCAATGCCCCATTGCTCCAGGCCAGACATTCGTATACCGGACTCGAGCAGAATTGTACGGGAGTGCATGGTATCACTCGCATTTTGACGGACAATCTGCCAATGGCTTCTACGGGCCCATCGTCATCTATGGACCTGCGAACGCGGAATACGACGAAGATCTTGGACCGGTGATGCTTGGCGATTGGGTACATGCATATTACCAAGACCTGGTGGACGACCTGATGGCACCCTTTCCGAACGCGAAGATCCCACCTTCGGACAATGTCCTCATCAATGGATTGAACCCGTACTATGGCGCCATGAATGCTTCGGTTGCAGGCTTCAGTGTCAACTCGGGCAAGACGTACCGTCTTCGATTGATTTCAGCAGCATGTTCAGCAACCATGAAGTTGACCATTGACGATCACGAGATGACAGTCATCGCGAACGACTTTGTGCCAGTCGTGCCGTACAAAACCGATCACGTCACACTCAGTGTTGGACAACGAACGGACGTCCTCGTTACGTTCAATCGGGATCCCTCGAGCGCGGTTTGGATGCGCTCCTTCATCGCGCCTTGCAGTGAGGCACAGGGGCAAACCGAAGCCAGAGCCGCCATCTACTACGAGAATGCAGACACAGAAGCTTTGCCCATCTCGATGCCAGGCCCAAACGCTTACAACACCTATTGCGGAAATGACGACCTGGCACAAAGTGTGCCATTCTACAAGATTACGCCTCCAATGCCGGAATCGAAGAGCGTCGTTCCAATCTCCGCCCAGGTCAACGGCACGCATTTGCTCTGGTACATGGCAGGCCGTACCTTTCGCACTGATTACAACAAGCCCATGCTCATCGAAGCTCAAAAGGGCAACCTCGAGTTTCCGGAGATCCTCAACGCTCACAACTATGGCACCAATAATTCGATCCTGATGGTGATCGAGAACACGGGCAAGATGCCTCACCCGATGCATCTTCACGGCCACAACATGTTCATTTTGGCCGAAGGTCCCTGCACCGACAACAACTTCGTCTTCGGCCGCACCGATGGTGTCGCCGCGGCCGATCTGGGAGCTCCAGAACGAGACTATGGCAATTGCTGGGACGGGCATATTGTGAATCCGGAGAACCCGCTGCGGAGAGATGTGTTCATGCTCTTGCCCGGCGAGTACATTGTCGTTCAATGGCTGCAGGACAACCCTGGAGTCTGGACTTTGTAAGTAATCCCTTTTTGATTTTCTCTGCCGGTGGCATGATTCTGACGCTTTTTTCCTTCTAGGCACTGCCATTTGACGTGGCACTCGGCAGCCGGATTCGTCTGGACCATCATTGAGAGGCCTGAGGATATCAAGCAAATACAACTTCCACGACAAATGACGGAGCAGTGTGATACTTGGCAGGCATGGACGGATCAGCACGTCGTGCATATGACTGATGATGGAGTGTAGGAATGTTACGGCTGACATGCATGCCGGTCGTGTTGACATAGGAAGGGTGGTCGCGTGTAATGAAGCTTTCCTATGTTACGCATTGGCTCTCCAGGTCGGGCCCTAATGAATGTGTGTAGAGCTTCACGTCGTCCGGATGAGAGAGAGAGAGGTAGCATGAGAATGAATGCAGCGGTGTGCACGTCGATTCAAGACAAGATGAAAGATGATGATGTTGGGTTGTGTGCTCCCCTCTCCACGTCCCCGGTTCATTTCCGGTACGAACGGCAGACGATCTTAGCCGGCTCCACCAGGACATCACGAGATTGGAGCGTTTCAATTCTTCCGTCAGCTTCACTCTGATCTTTACCCAAAGCAAACTCAATGCCATCCTACGGCGTGAGCAGCAATACCATTTCTCCGCACGCGACCACGCGGCGAGCGCTGGGGTGCGTCGGGGTGGAGACTGCATCGAATCATGCCCGGGCACGAGGCGATGCACCAACCACCGCGTGCCAGGGATGCTATGCGCTTCTCCACGTCGCACCGCTGGAAAACATCCAAGCTCATTTTGGTTCCTGCAGAAGCATGAACCTAGAGAGCTTATAAGAGCTCGGCCGTTGCGTGGTGAGGTCAGCGTCCGAAGCTTCCCTCTCGTGTTGACTTTCTACTGTCCTCGTCGCTACTGGCAACAGAACGGACCGAACACAAGATGATGTCCTCTGTGAGCTCTCTGCTCGTCGCAGCGACATTAGTGTCGGCGCAAAGTGGCTATGGCGGTGCGACAAGTGCGCCGTATCCCGAGTTCTCTGGCGACGCGTTCAAGAAGTACACCATCAGCGCAGACGGCATCAATGCCACCTTCATTCCATACGGAGCTCGCTTGACGAATCTGTTCGTGCCCGACAAGAATGGAAATCCGCAAGACGTTGCTGTTGGCTACGACGAGGGCTCCCGTTATCTGGAAGACTCCCAGACCAACCACACGTTCTTTGGATCAATCGTAGGACGTTATGCCAACCGCATCAAGAACGGTACCTTCACAATCGACGGGGAGACCTCCGATATTCCCAAAAATGAGCATGGCGGGATCAATACTCTACACGGTGGCGACGTCGGGTACGACCAGCGCAACTGGACCGTCGTCAGTCACACAGACAGCAGTATCACATTCAGCTTCTACGATTCAGCTTTGGAAGGCTTCCCTGGTGATGTGCTGAACGTGGCTACATACACTCTCGAAGACGATCGATCTTGGACATCCCGTCTCGTCTCGATCCCTATCAACGATGCGACGCCCATCATGCTCTCCAACCACGTCTATTGGAACCTGGGCGCATATGTCAACGAGGAGGCAGTGACAATTTTGAACGACACTCTTTACCTCCCATATGCCAAGCGCTACATCCAAACAGATGGCATTCTGATTCCGAATGGCAGCATTGGTCTTACAGAAGGGACAGGTCTGGACTTCACAAAGCCGGGCACTGTCATTGGGGACAACATCCCGAACACTGAGGGTGCATGTGGAACCGGCTGCACGGGCGTTGACAATGCTTTCATTACCGATCGCTCGCCATATGCTGCGCAGAGGGACCCAAGCCTCGAAGTGCTGAAGCTCTGGTCACCGTAAGCTATTCTCTGATGTGCAGATCATGATAAGTAACAGCGACTGACTTGTGTGACAGAGCGACAGGAATCCAATTGACTGTCGAGACGGATCAAGGCGGTGTCCAGATCTACACGTGCAACGGACAGAACGGAACCATTCCAGTCAAGCAGGGTCAACAGCACATCGAAGGTAGCACGACCTATGTCGAGAAGTACGGCTGCATTGTAATTGAAACACAAGATGTGAGTGCACAGCGTTTACTCACTTCGATGCATGACTGACCTGATATCAGTGGATCGATGGCATCAACAACCCAGCATGGGGACGCCAAGGATTCCAAATCGGTTCCTCGACCACTCCTCCGATTGTCAACTACGCCAAGTTCAAGTTCAGCGTCGTCGATAACTAGTATGTACGTCGCGAAAAGAGCACGAAGTCCACGAAGTAACGACAGATGTATAGTCAAGATGAGAAGAGCGAGCTGTGATTGGAAGTCGTCTTTCGTACTGCATAATATTTCACCGCAATGAATGCTCGCAGTGTAGACTGCCATCTTCAACTCTCCCATTGCCAACTGCTTTGCCTTTGCCACGATATCCTTTCGCTATAATGTTCTTGGGCGGAGAAGAACATTCCGATATTATGACAGTGCAACACAAAGTCATCGATGATTGAAGTCTCGCGCCCACGAACGGCACCTCATGCCGCATGCTGAACAACTAGAAGGTGGAATGAACATGGAATATTTGAAGCTCGCCGCCAAGACCTAGGCTTATCACCATCTTCACTCTCCAGTACTTTTCCGGGCCCTGTAGTAACATCGCCCGCGTCATCCGCAAGATGCTCGCAAGAAGACCCAGATTTGGCAAAATTCAATTGACAATGGAACAGGTGACCCAGGTCTGTAAGCGAGCATTTGCTGACAACTTCGCCCGACGTCCAGGAGCCCCATGTACGAGGAAATTACGGCTTTGAATATGTACCATGCACGCAGCACGGAGGTCGCCAGGTCTGCACCTCCAACTCCGATGTCTGTCTCGTTCGAAGACGCGATTTTCAGGTAGGAAACATTCACACATTCATTCTCTACACTCTTTTTCCATTTCGCGATGCTCGCACGCACTTCACTCGTTTTGTCTCTGGCAAGTGCCACACTAGCATGGAGCCTGGATAGCCCGGCTGCCTATTCGGCTCAACCTAACCAGCAGCAACCATCGCCAGCGCCCGCAGTTGCGAATGGCTATGGCCAGCAATCAACGCAGACCATCACTCGAACCGTTTACCATAACCCCGCTGCCACGAAAGCGCCATCAGTTCCAAGCAAGAATACCACCAGCCCCACCAGCACTGGCATCGGGTCATGCAAGAATGTACAGTCTTCGAAGATACGGCCCGATGAACAAAGAGCTGCCGCCGTGAAGGAAGCTTTCTTGCATGGCTGGAATGCCTATGTCAAATATGCGAATGGGTTCGATGAATTGGCGCCTCTGGCCTTGAATGGTACAAACAATAGATATGGCTGGGGCCTCACGATCGTCGACTCCATTGATACAGCCATTATCATGGGTTTGACAGACATCGTGAATGACATGCTGGACTATATCTCAAACGTTGATTTCACGACCACGAAATTCGTTGATTCCGACGAAGGCGTGAACCTCTTCGGTGAGATACGAGAGTGACCTTCTGTGGGTGCGTCTCCGGCTAACGGCGTTCCAGAAACCAATATTCGCTACATTGGCGGACTTCTAGGCGCCTATGATCTCCTCTGGACTGGCAAATTTGGCAGCTATGACCAGCAGAAAGTCGACATGCTTCTTACACAAGCTACGATACTGGCTGACAAGGTTGCTTATGGGTTCAACACACCCACAGGTCTTCCCGCTGCGTTTGCTAACTTCACTTCTAATCAACCGGTCTATGATACGTACACGGATTCAACCACGAACATGACCTATAATTCCACCAACGCAGCGTCTATTGGAACCTTCCTACTTGAATGGGGCCGGCTGTCCGATTTGACAGGAAATTCGAGTTACCGCGAAATCGTCGAACGAGCAGACAATTACTTGATCAATCCTTCACCTGCACCCGCCTTGGCCAATCTGGTCGGGACACAATTCGATGTCGACACGGGCAGCATGCTTACCAAAGACGGCGGCTGGCAGGCAGGAGTCGACAGTTTCCTCGAGTATCTCATCAAATATTACCAATACGCGCCGACCAACGTATCGCAGCAGTACAAAGACTTCTGGGTCAAAGCGACGCAAACCACGATCGACAACCTCGTCATTCATCCCCGTGCTTTCAATCAGCTGTCCTTTGTGTCTCGTCTTTCGGAGAACGGCACCGTGGACAACCTCGCAGATGATTTTTCATGCTTCGCAGGTGGCAACTGGCTGCTAGGCGGTGCACTACTCGACGATGCGAAGATCACTCAGCTCGGCGTGGACTGGACAGCAGGTTGCTACCATTTGTACAACACGTCCACGACAGGATTGGGGCCCCTCGCGTGGTCGTGGTTCGATGAGCAGGGTAACACGGTGAACAAGAACTTCCAAAATGACGCCGCGGCCCTTCGTTCTGCGGCGGCACGCGGCTGGTTCATCCCCAATAATTTGGAGAACTGGTTCTCCAGACCTGAACCACTGGAAAGCGTCTTCTATGCGTACCGCATCACAGGAGACCAGAAATGGGCTGATGCGAACTGGCAAATCTTCCAGGCCATCAACACGACTGCTCGAACGCCGCAAGCTTTCGCCGCAGTAAACAATGTTGACATGCCATATGGTAAGCCATTTTCTTCAAGCGCGGTCCGTAATCAGAGACATGCTGACGCACACAGGTGGCTCGATGAGCAACAACCTTGATAGTTTCTTTTTCGCGGAGGTACTGAAGTATTTGTATCTGACCTTCGTCGATGGGAGCGTCCTGGATCTGTCCACGTGGGTGTTCAATACCGAGGCCCACCCATTGCAGGCACAATGCGCTGCTGGAGGCAATGCGAACCAGGCTTCTGCGCAATCATCGTCAAACGGACACCAGAAGTCCGCAGGTCAGCAGGCTGGCGGGCGTTAGTCGGGACATCCTGCATAGCTATTCCTGTGTGCATGGGCGAAGCAGTCAGCAACACGTATAGAACTCTCATCGCAATCTGCGGCGTCTTCTATCGAACCAAGTAAAGGTATTGCGATCGTAATAAGAGTCGTAATTTGTGCATTATTACTACCAACAATATCAGCTGCTCCCGCAGGCCCATAGGAAGGCGCCCAGGCCGGCTGAGCATAACATAGGTATCGTCAGGTTGTCGTCCAGACCCCAGAGGTCAATCGCCTCGCTAATACTGGCGATTAAGCCAGATACCACAGACATGACGCCCAGTGCCACAGGACCAACGATGGTCGTCTGCTTCGGTGTCAATTGCAGATACTCCCTTGCTGAAGCAGGCAGAGTGAGAACGCCTTGGAATGCGAAGCTGTTCACACCCTGGTTGTATTCTTCCGGCGTGTTGGACGCAATGAGGCCCCAGAACAGCAACGCGCTGGCCACACCCACCACAAAGGCCGCGAGAGATCCAGCCAAACTTTTACCCCTCCTTATCCTAGGCGTGTATTTGCCCCAGAGTCTGCCAAACGTGCTCGCGGCGGTGTCGCACCAGCTGAGAAGAAGCACGCTCATAACAGCCACATCTTTCCTGCACAAGTACATAGCTGCCCACAAGCCAGCGATGTAGCTGATCACCCCGTTGTATCGATCGTGCGCTTCGCTCTCTCTCATGAATGCACCGAGGCATCGTATGTAGATTCTGTTGAACTCGGGCCATCGGAAACGGATCAAGTCCACCGAGAATATCGGTATGCCTAGGCCGAGTAGAACGGGGTGTATTTGGCTCGTCTGCGCGCCTCGGTAGTATAAGAAGAGGGTCAAAAAGCCAATGCTGACGTGCAGTACCTTCCGCGGTATCTCATGTTTGTGGACGAATGCACGCCATTCTCGATGTATGGGAATGAGGCCAAATGGGCTGGGACTTCGGGACAAGTTTCGCCAGTACGCTGAGCCAAAGCCTTGGGGAACTGCGCTCGCGGGGGAGAGCAGCCCATTTTGTTGAGTCGGCTCCTTCGCAGAGTCATTTGTGAGTGGCTTCTCGTCCATTTTCCGCCTCGTCTTCACAGAGCTGGGCGGTACGGCTATCTTTGCGCCAGTCGTGGTTCCATTCGCATTCGCTGTCATTCTTAGCGACTCTCTTTTGATCTGCGGACTGCGACTTCTGCTCCTGGCCCGCATCAAGTCGGGATCGGTTTCCTCATGAACACCGAGCTCATTGTGCTTATCGGTCGCGTGCTCTTCGATAGGCTCCACTGACGCGGTCGCACGCTTGCCTTTCGACCGCGTCGTTGGGGGAAAATAACCCTCTTTTCCGCTGGTCTCGGATGGTGTCGGTGAAGGTGAGATCACGCGGGGTGTATTCGGAATTTGGTACTGCGACGACATTTTGGCTAGAGCTGCTGCAGGCGTTGGCGCAATATGCACCGTGTGCGCAGCTGCCGGACCGCGGCGGAGCTTACGGGAATGGGTCTGATTCCTTGGATAGTGAAGTGGTAGGCAAAGAAGTCTTCCGGTGTGCAAGATAAGCGGCTGTCAAGAGATATGTGCGCAGGTATCGACGCGTGCTGGACAGGAAAATGGTGGTTACGTCGTTGGTTGCGAATCAGGTTTGACGCGTGCTGTGCAACGATAACATGTTCGGGTCGCCGCTCGTTCAATCAGCTCGGGCGATGACTCGGTGGAGGAACAGGGGCAGTCGAAAGTCCTTATTCTGGAGAATGAATTTTTGGGATAGAGTGTCGTGTGACGAGTTTTGTAAGAACACTTTGCGACGACAACACTGCCACACGCTCACATCCCTGTCCACATCACATGCAAAGCGTCTCGGACGAAGTCCGCAGTCGGGTCTCGGAAAAACTGCATCCGCCGACCTATCCATACTAGACCAAAATGTTGACGCATCTTTGGAACGCCATACACAACCATATACGAAGATGCCCTTCGACTTATCAAAGTGCGCCAGGCCCAACATCCTGGCCCTCGAGCCTTACAGGTGTGCCAGAGAGTATGTTCAGCTTTCAATGTTCCTAATCGAAAGATGCCAATGGCTGACCTCGCACTCACAAAGTGATTACAAGGATGACGGCACCAACATCCTGTTGGATGCCAATGAGAACGCATTTGGACCTGGTCTGGCACTGAACAATGACGGCAAACTCGCAAATGGCCCAGCCTCCAATATCGAGATCGATTTGCTTGGTCTGAATCGTTATCCTGATCCGTATGCGAAAAGTTCTCTATCCGTGACTCATGCAAGGACATATACTGACACCCGATCAGTC
This sequence comes from Cercospora canescens BHU, assembly GCA_000347735.1. Lineage (NCBI taxonomy): Eukaryota > Fungi > Ascomycota > Dothideomycetes > Mycosphaerellales > Mycosphaerellaceae > Cercospora > Cercospora canescens. The sequence continues at coordinate 14,084 of ANSM01002247.1, read as the reverse complement.
ACCAGCACGAATTGAAGCAGCACCTAATCAACTTGAGAAACACCCACGTTCACACCAAGAAGAATCTGACCCCAGAGAACCTGTTCGTGGGCGTTGGCAGCGATGAGGCGATCGATGCATTGCTGCGAGCATTTTGCAAACCGGGCCACGACAAGATCGTCACCTGCCCGCCTACATACGGCATGTATGGCGTATCAGCACAGGTAAATGACGTTGGCATTGTGAAGGTACCTTTGGATGTCGACAACGACTTTGCCGCGCAGCCAGACAAGATCAACGAGGCGCTGTCGGCCGATTCATCAATCAAGTTGGTCTACCTTTGCAGTCCCGGAAATCCTACTGGCAACCTGATCGACAAAGAAGCTGTGCGCAAGATTCTGGAGCATCCCACGTGGAACGGTCTAGTCATTGTTGACGAGGCTTACATCGATTTTGCGCCGGAAGGCACCTCGCTGGCCGAATGGGTGGCAGAGTGGCCCAACCTCGTTGTCATGCAGACCATGTCAAAAGCGTTCGGTCTCGCGGGCATTCGGCTCGGTGCAGCATTTGCAAGCCCAGAGGTCGCAACTTTGCTGAACAACATGAAAGCACCATACAACGTCCCAAATCCAACTTCACAGCTCGCTATTCAGGCATTGCAGCCGCAGAATCTCGAGGTAGGCCGCAAGAACCGTGAAAAGATCATACAGCAACGAGACAGGCTTTTGTCAGAAATGCCGAAGATCACAGGCGTGGGCCGCTTCCGCGGTGGGACCGCAAGCAATTTCCTGCTTGTCGAGATGACTGACTCTGCCGGGAATCCCAACAATGAGGTCGCCTTGCAGGTTTACGAGAGACTTGCTGAGCGAAGGGGCGTGGTGGTTCGCTTCAGAGGCAAAGAACTTGGGTGTCTGGGCTGCATTCGCGTAACAGTTGGCACTGAGAGCGAGATCACTCGATTTTTGACGGAATTGAAGAGCGTCCTGGAAGATGTGCACACTGGGAGGCTCAGCCAGCACTCCAAGGAACGAGAAGAGCAGAAAGAGAAAGATGCCAATGGTGTCATTGCATAGATGGGATTCTAATGTACCTTTTACATCGATCATAGAATGGCGACGCGTTAACACGCGTGACGTCATTATTGTAATGACTCGCTCCATTTGGTCTTTGTCTCCTACTTCTTATCCTGATCACAGCAGAAAGCAGTAGAGGAATCATGAATGACTACGAGACACGTAGACTGGAAAAGATCAAGCAGAATCAAAAGCTGCTCGCGGATCTCGACATCAAACCTGTCGTCCCAAAGTTAGCTCGAATTACTGATGGCAAACCACCAGCCAAAAAACGCAAGGTCTTTCAAGAACGCACTGCGCCTGCGAGAAGCTCGGCTCGAATAGCAGCAGGGCAGTCAAAACCCAATTACAATGAAGACGAGATATCAAAGCCGGTCAATCTACCCCGCTCAGCCCCGAAGAAGGGCAAATCGAGCAATTCAAATCTGGGCGCGATGATCAAAGGCGAGGAGGAACTTTTGGTGCCAAGCCGGAATTTCGACGAGATCCGCAACGGCTGGACGGCATGGTCTCCAACAGTTTCTCCTCCGACGAGAGATGGAGACCAGGTTTTCCATTTCGAGGACTACCAAGACTTTACGCCAAACAAATCACCTGAGGAGATGTTGAGAGAAGGCTGTTTTGGAGGATCGTACTACCGTCCGCTCCGTTCGAGAAAGCTGGGGATCATAATCGAAGACGATTGGAAGGAATTACCGGACTCGTGGATTTCGGGCTTGAGCGTGGGGAAATTCTTGACCAATCCGCAGTATGATCCTGATGTGAATAAGTACAAAGTCTCGTGCGGACAGTCCATCGAAGAATGGGAAGCTGCTGGTTGGATATCTCATGAGCATGATGTGCGAGGCTGGTTCCAATGGTATACAAGATTCTTCCAGGGTCGGAGATGCGATGACGACGATAGACAGGTCTCTAGATGGAAGAAGTGCGTTGGAGAAACGGGCAGGTGGAGACGAATGTTGCTGAAGAAGTATGGACAGGCAGGCGTGAAGACTGTATTCGATGATGGCGAGGATGAAGAGGGTATCGAAGTGTCACCGGTGATGCATCAGACCTGTCACCATTGGGCTTTCGAGGTACGGCAGCAGCACTTGGACGAGTTCTGGCACGGACGATGAGGCAAGACATGGACAAACCCAAACCTGATAGCACTTCATGCGGCTCGGGCGACTTTTGGAAACGACTTCCAAGTGCTAGTTGTGAACACATCCTGTTTGGTGCCGATATTAAATGCTCTCCGCAACATGATTTAAGTCGCTAGAAATCAGCTATGTTGTCATCAAATCATGAGCCTTCCGTCGAGCAGCATAAGCTTGCTAGCAAGAATGAAGAACTACAGAGTCGATTCCGAAGCTGGCTATCCACCACACAAGTCCGCTGCTCGTGTCAACGTCTATCGTGTCCCGGAATTGTAGCGAAGCTTTGCGCTGACCTAAAAGGAATCTCCCGGAAAGGTGCAGGGAGGCTAAGGGCCTGACGCTCAGCCACTACCCAGAACATTCTTCGGAAACCATGGAGCCATGGACAAGAGCTTGTGAAATCGATACGCACGACAAGATCCGCTAGACTATACTAAGCAGATGAGAGAATGTCGATATCAAACTGATTAGACAGAGGGCGGGAATTTCCAGGAGAGGGGTCCAAGGAGTGGAAGGACGGAACCGGAGATTCCTGAGAGGTTGTTGGTGGTAGTACTGGCAATTGAAGCGTCAGCGCAGTAATTCTCTTCGAGAAGTGCGATCTCTGTAATCTGTGAGCTTGTCAACATGGTTATCAGTGACCGCTGGGCGTTTCAGCCAATGGAGAGATGTGAAACCGGCCGGGGAACTGCGGTTCGGCACTTGCTGCTGTGCACGTGCCTTGCCCCACCCATCATTCATCACGGTGAAAGGAAGTGACTGACGCCGCCGACCCAGACGAGGACTTCGATTGGATTCTACAACAGCCGGATTTTGATTCTCGTACACCTCACCTTCATCTCCGTCCACGAATAACTCGCAAGACCACAGGCTCGAGCGCCACACCACATCCATCCTACAAATCACCGCGAGCGGCGAACGAGAAACGGAAGGCGAGCCTTGAGGGGGAACAAGAACGAGAATAGAGAAGGAGCATCAGTCAAAATGTCAACGGCAGCGCGGAGAAGACTGATGCGCGACTTCAAGCGCATGCAGACCGATCCTCCTGCTGGTGTCAGCGCAAGCCCAATTGCAGATAATGTGATGACGTGGTATGGCTCCCCAGCGTGAGCTCGATCGGACAAAAGGATCAGGTCGCAGAGCACCGAGCACCGAAGATTGCTCGATATCAGAAGCATGGGCTAAGCTCGTACACAGGAACGCGGTCATCATCGGGCCCTCAGACACCCCGTTTGAAGACGGCACATTCAGACTCGTGATGCATTTCGAGGAGCAGTATCCGAACAAGCCTCCGGGAGTCAAGTTCATCAGTCAAATGTTCCATCCGAACGTGTATGGGACTGGGGAGTTGTGCTTGGACATCTTGCAGAACAGATGGAGTCCGACCTACGATGTGGCGGCTATTCTCACAAGTGTTCAGAGGTGAGCGGACCAGAACAGGATTTCTCGGGGTGATACCATACCCCACGCTCTGAAACTATGCTAATGAATGGCCATGTAGTCTACTGAACGATCCAAACACATCGAGTCCCGCGAACGTGGAAGCCAGCAACCTCTACAAGGACAACCGCAAAGAGTACACGAAGAGAGTGCGAGAGACGGTGGAGAAGAGCTGGGAGGACTGAAGATTTGTCTTCGTCACGCGGCATTGAGAATGAGCAGCAGCACAAAGGTGTTATAAGCAGTACCAGGTTGCTTGCTTCGAGAGCAACGACACCTACAAGCAGTCGTTACAGATGCAGCTGCGCTCCGACAGCGAAGGCGTTACATTTGGGAATGAGCTTAAAGCGTGGCGTTGAGGTTAGGCGTCCATATAATGCTTGCATGATGTATGACGATTATGGTTAGCTTCACACCCTTTGCCTTTGGGATGAACGATCAGTCTCGCATTGCCATCTCCGGACACAAGGTGCTCATGATACTCGCACTGGGGACTATGAGCTTCACGGGGGCGAATGACGCGGACAGGAGCTTGCCAAAAGTACAGAACACATTTTCAAGCCTCATTTTTCATGCGCGAGCTCTATAATCTTCTTCGGCAGCTCATGCTGCTCTTGCAACAAGAAGTACGGATAAGCGTCGTGCGTATCTCTGCTAAAAACAAACCCAAAGTTTCCGACTTGATTTCACTTCAGCTTGTGCGGCGTTGTTGACCGACATGAGCCAGCAGGATAGAACGGCATTGTAGCGTCTTCTTGGCCAGACATGAAGTAGCCTCCGCGGCTGCCGGACGAATGTGGGATAAGTATTTCGTGACAGCGACACCCACACGGAGCCGAACTCCCGATTAGCTTTCGCCAAAGATACAACCACAGTATCGTGCAGCACTCTAACGGAGTATGACCGGAACGAGATATCGCAAGCAAAAAGACAAATATGCTGCATGCCAACATGCCATAGCAATTGGGAGCAGCGTACTTGCTTTGCCAAGCTCAGGAGGTGGAGTCATCGAACGGGGGTCTTGCACTAGCGTCCGGATCAAGCGAGCCAATGGCTAGATTGGAGGGGACCACCATTCACATCCAGCCGCGACATCACATCTGATCCATAACTTTGTAGCATCATGCTCACCACGAAAAGACCCACAGAAACGACGGTACTCTACACCGTGTCGACACAGTCTCCAAACAGGTCCATAATCTCACGTCTCGGGACCACGATATCCTTGTCCCTCCGGATCATCACTGGTCTTTTGATCCTCGCATCCTTCGTGCTCGAGTATGACCAGGCCGTGAATGGTCAGGAGGAGCGGCAGAATACTGGAAACACATTAGGTCCCTTCGTCATCTACAATGTCTTCGGAAAGATCGCCAGACATCCCCTCTTCATATCTCTATCTGGTCCCTGGCGACTCGCGATATACCTCATAGCAATCCTGCTCATTTTCCGGAGAGGACATACTGAGGAATCGCTTTTGATCATTCGCGGTCTAGGAGTCCAAACGACAACGAGTAGTCCCAACTATCTCTGGACAAATTCGACGCGGTTCATTCCTACGAGCTTGATTCAGGACATTTTCATTCACGAGGCATTCAAGGGGTTCGAGGTCAGGTACTACTTGAGCATTGTCGTTGAAGGAGAAGAAGATGTTGTCGTTGTTTTTCCTGTGAGTTTGTTCAAATTCAAATGCATGCTCGAGGATACTAATAAATTTGGGCAGAGTATCCTTCCGCGACGTGAATTACTGGAACAAGTCTGGAGAGGAGCTCGGGCGTGCTTGTACGAGCCGAAATCTGGATGAGTGTGGTGTTGTGAAGTCTACGAATTGAACTACTCATCGGCATCGACTTCGCGAGCTGTTCTTCCTACCAGGCCTTTTCGGGCAGCGTAGCGCGCGTTCACGACATCTGGTGTCTCCATCTGCTCGCGTCTTGCCAGTGGGACATATGTCCCAATTGTACGTGGCACAGCGCTGCCATCAAAGACACGAGCGCTTGGGTCACCAGACCTAGGGAGGTCTTCACTAAGGACAGGTTTCTGCCCTTGCGCCGAAACGACATTCATCAGACTCCACGCTAGGACCTCGTCCATCTTTCTCTTCCGCCAAAGGCCCCAAAGCTCATCCATGATGCCATTACGCCCGTGTTTACCATCTTCCACGCCGGTGGTTGACCGCTTGACCTGGTCTCGACCACCGGCCTCGTCACCAATATACACCCAGTTCATAGCGTCCTGATAGCCGGCTTTCACCGCGCAATCATCCGCCGTGTGGTCGGCATTCGGGACTTGCTCCGACTTAGGGAAGATGCAATCCCAGAGCACGAGCGGGACGTCACTCGCCATTTCGTAATGGGGTTTGCCAGGTGTTTTCTGAACGTCAAGCAAATCATCCACAACACTAGGCTTTTCGTAGCCTTGACCAACCAAGAATAGCACAGCAACGAGATGTCGGACCTGGTGCCACAAAAATGCACTGCCACGTACTTCGAAGTAATAAAGCTTCGGCGATGAGCCATCACCTACCGCAGTTTTGTGCGGGTCCACTTCGTGTATACCAGCATGGAATATTCTGCGCTCCCAGTTCGTAATCTGTTTGCTAGGATCGACTTTACACAAATTGCGAAAGTCGTGCAAGCCTTCGTATTTCTTGGCCGCAACATTCATAGCCTGAACATCAAGATATCCCTCTGCAGGTTTGCCACTCTCGATTGGCTTACTGCCGGGTAATGGCGCATACGCAGGGTTCGTGAAAAAGTAACGATACCTGCGCTCTTTGCAATTGAACCGAGCGGAGAAGTCCTCCCCTGGGTCGGGACACCATGCGAGGATTCGGATGTCGGACGGAAGCACACGGTTGATTAGCTGGATGTAGGGGAGTTCGTCTCTGATAGGACCGAAATCTTTTTCTGGTGGCGGAGACTCCTGCCCAGCATCTGGCATAGGACTGTCAGCGCCTTGACTTTCTGCGCCAGCGCTCACTTCGTTGAGCGCTGCTTTCTTCTTCGGCCTTGCACTGCGCACTCGCACGCCTATGACTTGCCCAAAGGCGCTTACGCCACGGTCTGTCCTGCCGCATTTGCTGTACTCAATGCCATCCCAACAGACCTCCTCTTCACTTTGTCCAGGCTTGTGCTCGGGGAATATGAGCTTGACTTTTCGCATGGCTTTCCATAGCTCTTCCTCAATCGTAGGCAGAGGCGTGGTGTTGTTCGCATGATGCTCAAAGCCGTTGTAGTTCCCGCCGAGGTATGCAAACTTCAATGCAATCAGTCGCGTATGATATCTACTCGCGTCGAACTTTTTGGGCTCCTTCTTTGGCTTTTTCTTTGGTGGAGCAGGTGATGTTCGAGAGGAGTGTCCGGTCGAATGCTTTGCGTTTTGCGAGCGCAACTGTTCCTCCAGCTCGCTGACACGTCTGATCAGGTCTGCATTGGACCAGGATGTATAATCTGTTGTCATGTTCGTGTACCGCGATTGAAGGCTTGCACTATGTGCGGCTCGACTGGCAAATGCAAAACCTCTGCGGAGGTTCGACCAGTGTCCAGTCTGAAAGGAACGCGACAGGGTGGACAGAGGCCTACACCTCATGCTTGTCCAGTATAGAGAAGAGTCATGCTTGATCCGATGGTGGTCGTGAAATCCAGTGTTCCGGCCTCAGGCATCACAGCTTTTCCGTCCAGTGTCACTCTCTTTTCACCACCACCGCATTGTTGCGCCTTTGACCGGACGACCACTCGCCATGAAGGCTTCTGATTAACAAGCGACTCAGTCGGCTCTTCGTGAATATCAGTTTAGTCGTGGTCCGTCCTTCAACATTGCTGTCAATGCTCAGAGTGTGCTCGAGCGAAGGAAGCATGGAATTACCGCTAGGGATTGTAGTCCAGCTCTCGATCGAGTCCCTAATTCAGTATAGAAATGGCTGTGTTATTCAGAAGGTTCTTGACCTTGATTCCAGAGGCCATCTCCTGACATAAGAGGCAATCAGAGAAATTGCCTCAGCCATGTGCACATATGGCCGCACCTTTCCATGGACTAGATTTTACGAAGAGTTCAACCAAAATTATCGAAACGTTTGCGGAGCATCTCTCCGACCAAAGTAAACTTCAATGCACCGGTACTACTCGATTTTAACGTCATGGCACAAACATGCTATACAGGATGTCGGCTGATGGACATTGGAGATACCCAGCTCTACTCAGCCAACCTCCAGCCAACAAGTAAGAGTACTGCATTAGTGGAGGTCTACGCCGCCCAATACTGCCTTTCATCCATCGTCATACCACGCGGTATATTCCCAGTCTTGCCAACCAAAACCTGACCTCTTCCTCGCTTTAGGTACCGACCTTGCCCCATTTGGCCGATGATACCTCGCGATTGATCCCAGACTACTTCACCTCGCAAGATGGTGTATCTTGGCCAATTGCCGACCTCGATCCCTTCAAACGGCGTATAGTCAATGTCATGATGCAGCCTGCTCTGTGATATTGTGGTGGTGCCAGTCTTTCCGGGATGCCAGATGACCAGGTCGGCATCATATCCAGGGGCTATACTGCCCTTGACTCCGTCAAGCCCGTACAGCTTCGCAGGATTGGTAGCCGTCAGCTGGACGAACCGTGGCAGGCTAAGCTTTGCATCTGCTGCGTCGACGCAAGCTGGAGTCTGGCCAAACAACAATGCCATTCGAGTCTCAACGCCTGGCAACCCATTCGGGATCTTGGAGAATCTGGCCACGCCGTCGACGATGCCAAGTTGCTTTCCGCCAGGATGATCATACTTGCTTGGAGCGTGGTCCGAAGAAAACGTTGTGAATGTCCCGTTGGCGATGTTCTGCCACAAGCCGTCCAAATCTCTGACTTCGTGCCTCAGAGGCGGCGAACACACATGTTTCGCTCCAGAGAAATGATCATGTGGCTCGCCCTTGATCTTTTCGGAAAGCAGGAAAAGATAGTGCGGACATGTTTCTGCATGTATGGGCAGCAACCTTGTCTGTGCGTCTCGTACATGTGCCACTGCGACATCGCTGCTCATGTGGACGATCAACGTGGGCGCATCAGCCAGTTCCGCCAACGAGATAGCCCGATACGATGCTTCGTCCTCAGCAATCCTCGGGCGAGCGACTGCGTGGAAGAATGGGTCGGTGTTCTTGTTTCTCTCCAGTCCTTCGATGATCATGCTGATCATATCGTGTGATTCGGCGTGTATCATGGTCGTCATGCCGAGCGATTTGCATGCGAATAAGATTTTCAGAATGTCACGATCGTTTAATTTCATGGCTTCGTAGGTCACTGCATATTCATCAACCGATTAGCTCAGGGCCTGACCAGATGATCAAAAATCGATGGCGGCTGCTGGAAGACTCAATGCCTCAGCAGCGCATCGTATATGGGTCGATGTGGAACGCACTGTAAAGCTTGACAGATGTAATACCCTCCTTCTCAGCGAGCACCGGCAGCTCATCGCGGATAATGTCAGGCGTAGGGTTTGTAAGAATGAAATGGAAGCCATAATCGCAGTACACTTGGTCCGTTGACTTGGATTTGTAGTCTTCCAGGGTCGGCCACAATGTCTGCTCAGTCTTGGGTTGAGAGGCGAAAGCAAGAATCGTGGTTGTGCCTCCAGCTATGGCCGAACGGGAGCCTGTCTCCCACGTATCCCCCGTTGGCGAGTTCTTCTGTGAGAGATGGACATGGCTGTCCACACCTCCTGGAGTAATGTAGGCTCCCTCAGCATCTATGATTTTGGTATTGGGAAGCTTTGGTAAACTGGTGCCGATGCATGTGATCTTGCCATCTTTGACCCCAATGTCTAATCCAGCCGGTAGAACCTCGCTCGCTGTGACCACGACGCCGTTCGTGATCACTAGATCGAAGTCCATCTCAATTCTCGCTGGGCGCTGTGATTGTGCCAAGAACCGGATCTGCTGCGGGACTTGAAGATCTACGCAGGGATGATTGATGTAGGAGTGAGTGACGATCAAATGCAACCACTACGATAGACTGATCTTATACCTTGCTGCCAAACTCATTTGATGCCTTCTGTCTCTGCTTTCCATCGTTGTCGACCAAGTGGCACAAATGCAAGGTGTCGCTCCGCCGAGAGCCTGGCCGCTTCGATAAGGTTGTCGGGTAAGATAGGCGGAAAATGCGGCGAAGGATCAGCTCTTCTGATCTGCTAGATATTCAATGCACACGGCAAGAGCCTAACACATTGGCCGCTTCGGGCAGTTCGGCGAAGGCACATCTATATGGTATACTAGCAAGCACATATTCGCTGATCTTCGCAGTCGTCAATGTGTTGAAGCCAACAGAAGCTCTTCCAAAATGTCTAGAAAGATCATCGTTGCTGCTGCGCAAGTAGGCGCAATTCACAAAGGAGCGGAGAAGAAGGAGACCGTACAACGATTGATCAAGCTTTTGCACGACGCGGCAGACAAGAAGGCGCAGCTCGTGGTTTATCCCGAAGCGACCCTCACAACATTCTTTCCACGTCACTTCATCGAAGACCAAGAGGAGCTCGATAAGTATTTCGAGCACGGCGAGCATATTACCCAGTCTCCCGACGTCAAACCTCTCTTCGAAGAAGCGAGGGCACGGGGCATCGACATGTGTGTCGGATACGCCGAACGAACACCAGAAGGCATCGGCTACAACACTTCCGTCTACTACTCTGCATCTGCGGACAAGGTCATAAGTAAATACCGCAAGATCCATCTTCCAGGTCGCGTCGAGCCATTCGAAGATCCAAATGCCACCAACCAGCTCGAAAAGAGATACTTCACCCCCGGTGATTTGGGGTTCAAAGCCTTCCGCGCGCCAGGTCTGGTCCAAGACGCAGTCAAGAAGTCCGCGCCTGTCGCGAACAGCGAAAAGACCGACGGCAAAGGCGACCCTATCATGGGAATGCTGATTTGCAATGATCGACGTTGGCCCGAGGCATGGAGAGTGTACACGCTGCAAGGCGCTGAGATTCTGATGTTCGGGTATAATACCGGATCACATATGAGCCATTTGTGGGGTAGCGCAAATACAATGAGCCCCGACGAGCAAGAAAAGGAGGCTTTGTTTCATTCAAGATTGGTGCAGCAGGCGAATAGCTACATGAATGCTTGCTTCTCCATCTCAGCTGCGCGTTGCGGCGTGGATGATGGCAAGTATGACTTGATCGCGGGCAGCTCGATCGTAAGTCCGGAGGGGCATGTGCTGGCTGAGGCCAAGACAAAGGAGGACGAATTGGTAGTGGCTGAAATCGACCTTGCAGAATGCAGGAAGGGCAAGGAGAAGACTTTCGATTACGGGCGGCATAGGAGAGTCGAGGCGTACTCTCTGATCACTGAGCAGACTGGCGTGGTGGAACCTCCACTGCTTGAATGATCTCGCAATCGCAAGCGTGCTCTGTTTATTGTTATGGTTTTGCATGAAGCAATTCGTATAGTCTGTCAACCCTGGATCTTGCTCAAAACCTCTCTCGTCAGCCACGTTCCTTTTCGGCATAATCAGCATTGCATTGTGTAGGGAGAGGCACCCACAGCGTGCACAGTCGCCCGCGCCTCACCCGCTGGGAAATCTGCCGCTTGCCAATTGCATGTGTGCGTGCTAGTAAATATCCCAGAAGAGACTCCTAGAACATCTGCTAGCCGAGGGCGACCTTCGACAACTCTGATCCACCCTTCCCAGGCGCGTCGAGGGAGTGCCGATGAACATAACAATAGCGCTTCCTAGCCGGTGAATTGCATGGCCTGTGGTGCGTGAGCCGGCTCATGCCTCTGTATATGTGATCACGTACAGAAAGTCGAACGTGCGGTCCCGAGCTTTTTAAAACCTTCCGCGCAGGCTGACGCGGTCCTTCTTAAACAAACCCGATGAGGCTATCACACCCATGAGCTTGCGCTGGTGGAATCAGCGCTGACACCGCGCACGCACACTCTGGACAGATTCAGGGTGGCAGTGAAAAGAGATGCAGTCCCCTGAGTCAAGGTCTCGGGCCAATACTTGTGCATGACTCCCACATTAGCCAGCAGCCCAGAAAGGGTGTCAGCATATGATGTCGGGAGCAGGCCTGGGAACGCGGTAGTCATGAGTTCTTGCTGTCATGGGAGCACAATTTCGTGGTTGTGACCCGGTGGAAGTAGTCTTGGGATAAAAACGAGGTGAAGACCTCGAGCGCATTTTGAAGAGCTTGCTGCGAGTTCCTCCAACCTCATCTGCCATCACCACTTCGTCCAGGCCCTGTTTCAGCCTCCTTCAGGTCTCCCTCCTCGCCGGGTAAGAATATTTCGTGCCCACTGCCATTCCGCACTTTGAAACTGGCAACACAACCTACAGCAGCAATTGTAGCAACGATCCACCAAGCCATGCCCACGATGCCGCGCTCGGTCCAGATCCCGTACCAATAACCAGCTAAAATAGGTCCGATTGTACGGAAAGTTGCCGAGCAAGCATTGCCAATGCCGTGAATGGTGGCCAGCACGCTTGGATGTGGCGAGCTATTGTTGAGCAAGATGATCGAGGCTGGGAGCGCGAAAGTTCTTGCAGCAACTTGCAGAAATAGCACGAAACTGATCCCAATCCAAATCATAGCACCGCTGGCAGCTTCTGGAGGTGCGCTGTTGGAAGGCAAAAGGGCCAGATAGGGCGCCAGATAGTATGCCATGGGAAAGAAGAACAAGGACATCCGGAAACAACGCATCAACCCGAATTTGCCATTTGCCCAGGGGTATAAGAGGAATTGCAGAGCGACGCCGATAAAACCAATGATGGACATAGCGTATCCGATGGTGGGTGGTGGGAAAGCCAATCCGGCGGCAAATTTGAATGCACTTCTTGGGTGAAGCGTCTCATCGCGGCTCACAGATTGCGGCACAAACTCCCGAGGCGTTGCGAGAAAGAGGATCCATAAATTCGCAAATGCGCCCATGTGAAAGTCAAAAATTGCTATGCTGAGCAGCGTCCAGAGCACATTCGGTGTCCAAATCCTGCGGAATGCCAGTCGCTGTATCGGTGGCATTCCTTGCTTATCACCTGTCGAATTGAGATTTTCCATTTCGATCGAGCTTCGTTCTCGTCCAGAAAGCAGACCTTCTCTTTGAGTTTCTTGCAGCGCTTGAAACCCCCGAGACTTTATCAAGAGAGCCTGGTCGTACATCTTGCGCATTGCAGCGATGGGATCGAAGAGCTCGACATCCGTGCGTCTTCCTGGAAGAGTCTCGACGAGATAAAATTGGACCAGGATGGCTTCGGCAAAGAGTAATACCGTGCTCATCAGATTCGCTGCTGCGTAGGGATGGGTTCTCATCCAAGTGACGCCAACATCGCCGCCGAAGGTGCTCCCTGGGCCAAAGAGCCCCGGTAGATTGACCACCGGATCCACTAGCAATCCCGCCAATATGGGACCTGCCACGTTGGCTACGTTGAATGCCGCGGGCAGCAGCAAGAAAGCTCTGGGATGCCACGGCTTTGGGGTGATTTCCGCAACCATTGTCCTCGCCGAGCCTACCGTCCCATTGATGGCGCCGCTCATGAATCTCCAAAACACTGCTTGCCCATATGTTTTGCTGAAGCCCACGCCAATGCAGCCAAACCCAGTGCCGATCAGGCCTGTGAGGAGTACTGTTTTCCTGCCCAAACTTGGCTGATCTGCGGCCCTGCCCCAGAAGATGCTCGTGACGATTTGGGCGGCTGTGAAGGCGCCTTGCAAGACGCCGGCTTGATGTGAGATGAGCACGTCTGACAGCTCCGGATCAAAGCTTTTGAGCTGGTGGACCATGAATGTCTGCAGAGCAGCCATCTGAAAGAAGTCGACGAAGCGCGATGCGGCGAGGATGGCCAATTGGCCTTTGTTGGGCAAGTTCGCCCATGTCGGCGTCACTGCTGGGGCTTGGGGAGGATCGACTCGTTCGATCATGGGATTCGCGGAAAAGTCGATTGACGAAAGCGAGGGTCGTGTCTCGTTCAATCGCTCGCCATCTTCGTACGTGAGAGGGCCATGGGACCATTGGCCAGCAACGATCTGAGGTGTGGTCTCGCCAAAGTGTGGACCACGCTGAGGGGATTCGGGCGGGGACTCGTGTTCCTTGGGAGTGGTGTGCTTGGCGGGGGTGTCGGAGGTCTTGCGCTGGGCAGGAAGCTCGGGGGCTTGGTGTAGCAAGGCATCGGACACGCTGGTGCGGTTCCTCGGGGGAATGTGGAAGTGGCGAGAGGTGTTGCGCTGGTGGTGTGCCATGCTGCCTCTGCGCGCGGGGCAAAGTAAAGGTTGGCAGCCTGGGGCAATGGCGTGCTGGACAGCTGCACAACAACAAAAGTCAAGACGCCGCCGCAGCTTCACGGCGGAGGAAGAGCATCGATGTACTGTGTGGGCAACGACCAGGCGGGATACGTCAGAGCAGGCCACGACCACGCCGAACGGACGTGTCGAGGCTGGACGAGGCGAGGCGACGCTGCGGTTGCTGCTAACTACA
>ANSM01002245.1:0-10974 GCA_000347735.1 Cercospora canescens BHU | reverse complement strand
CCCGCCGAACTCGTGTGGAAGCGTCTCCCGATGGTGGGAAGTGGTGGAAGACAGTGATGCGCTTTTTCCGAAGACCAGGTGGTCCGCTCGATCGTGACCAAGTTGAAAGTGCTGAGTTTCAACAGAAAGAAGCCAGAGAGGGCCTCCCTTCGAATGTGCTCGACTTCAAAGATCATCCCTATTACGCCCTAGAGCGACACCTCAAACGCAACGAAGTCATCCATCCAAGGCGAGAGGTGGGCAAAGTCAATGCTGGCACAGCTGCGAAGCCGAAAATGGAGCCCGTTTTCCGAAGAAGAGATGTCTTGTCATGCAAGAGCGCCGACAAATGGTATCGATGTGGTCGCGAAATTAAGCAGGGTGAGCAACCACTCAAGCATGTGAGAGCACGGCAAAGAAGACAGGCTACCCCGGATCCCGGGACTCATTCTGTAAAAAATGTCCCCACCACAGCCCTCTACGCACCACACCAGACTCAACTGTACGTGCCACAGCCTATCCGACGGGGTCGCATACCGAAGAATGCCTACGGCAATCTGGATATCTACGTGCCAAGCATGGTCCCAGCTGGAGGAGTACACATCCGGCACAGTCTTGCACAAATAGCCGCGAAATTGGTTCGTGTCGACTATGCGGACGCTGTCACTGGGTTTCAATTCAAAGGTCGCCATGGTACCGCCATCATTGAAGGTGTTGTGGTCGCGGAGCAATATGCTCCAGCGGTGCACGCGATCATTGAAGGACTAGAGTATGAGGCATTAGAAGAGCAGTCTCGACAGAGAAGTCAAGTCGCGCTCAAGACTTGGAAGCGTTTTATGACTGGTCTCCGAATAGCTGAGCGTGTGCGTGCCTACGGCGATTACCCAGTGGCACACGCACATGACGATGGTGGAATGAACTCGTTCACTTTTGCAAACACAGATCAGGAATTGCTGACAGCAGGCCGCTTCACCTTGGGAGAACTTGAAAAGACCAAACCGATCACTCGAAAACGAAAAGTTACCGTCTCCGAAAGCGAAAATGACTCTGAATTGAGCATAAGTGAAGTGGCTGATGTGGGAGAAGGGGAGGGAGGCTTTCTTCGGGAGCGATTTCACACAGAACACGAGGGGCTTATGCGGGAAAATGACGAGTCCGGCATACCGGCCGAAGCTGATGGGTTGCGTGAGGATGATAGCCAAGGCTTTGGAAATATGGGTAATGACCAGGGGGGCGGTTTCGTGTTTGATGATACAGCCGTTGTTGAATCTTCTGGCGGGAGAATACCCGAGGACACGTTTGATGCCGAACTTGTTGGTGGGTTTATGCCCGAAGGAGCAATCAGCTCGAAACATCCTGCCACTCTCATGGCCGAGACACATAACAGTGACGAAGCGGCCACGGAGCAGAGCGAAGTTGTCTCTCAAGAAAAGGATGTCAAGGGTGACGGCTACAACGATCAGGCATATGTGAATGACAATGAGGCTTGTGAGGAGCAGGCCATGCGACTGAGGGCAGAGATCAGTGAGAATATTGGGTTCGGCGAAATCCAAGCCGACAAAGTTTCGCCAACAGCAAAGAGATCGGAGGTCATTGCAGAGAAAGCCTTAAGTTCTTCCTCCGCAGTATCACCACAGGGCGATTTAGTGAGCGAGAACGACAGCGATAAAGGCTCTATGCTATCACACGATCCTGAAGACGATGAATTGGAGCCAGACTGGCTGGAGAGCGATTGAAGAGGCTTCGTCGATGGAGTCAGAGGCAATATGCGTACTTAACTATTCGCAAATCAATCAGCTCTGGCTTTTTGGCATGTGGGCCAAAGTCTGTATCTCAATAATCATCGTCTATTGTTGGCACGCTTGGTCGGTGCCTGATGTTTGTTTTGTGTCCTTGCTCCAATGAATTTTCCAAATCAACATTTGATTGAACAATTCTTGGCAGGAAAAGTCGTGCCCTGCCGAGTCTAACACCATTTCGACACAGTGTAAGCATACATGGTACGTCGCCAACGATGGGCAAATCATCAAAGGACAAACGCGACGCGTACTACCGTCTGGCCAAAGAGCAAGGCTGGCGAGCTCGTTCGGCCTTCAAATTACTCCAGCTGGACGAGGAATTCGATCTTTTTGCCGGCGTGTCACGGGTGGTCGATCTTTGTGCAGCACCAGGAAGCTGGTCTCAGGTTCTCTCCCGGATCCTGATCAAAGGAGAGAAGATTGGCAGAGCGTCTTGGGAGGATAAGCGTCATAAGCACCTTCTGGCGCAAAGCAGTGGGGCTCAAGTACTCACCAATTCAGAACGGGAAGATGCAACTCCTACGAGAGCTCCGAGGAGCGATGTCAAGATTGTCGCCATTGACTTACAACCCATGTCCCCTTTAGAAGGTATCACTTGTCTCAAAGCAGACATCACCCACCCATCCACGGTTCCCCTTCTGCTCAAAGCTCTCGATCCGGATTACGATCCGGAGTCCTCTGCCACCGAAGCATCCCATCCGGTGGACCTGGTCATCTCAGATGGAGCTCCTGATGTGACCGGATTGCATGATCTCGACATATATGTCCAGTCGCAACTTCTTTGGGCGGCATTGAACCTAGCACTCTGTGTGCTAAAGCCAGGTGGGAGATTCGTGGCAAAGATTTTCCGCGCAAAAGATGTCGACATTCTGTATGCTCAACTCAGGACCATGTTCGAGAGTGTCACTGTGGCGAAGCCCAGAAGCAGCAGAGCCAGCAGTGTTGAGGCTTTCATTGTCTGTATCAACTTTCAGCCACTTCCAGGCTTCAAGGCGAGCCTGGATGTTCCGCTGAGCGCCCCTGGTCAAATGCCGACTGAACCTGATCCCAGCGGGACAGATCAGCACGCTATTCGAACAACTCGTGCAGATGGTACCACTGAAGTGAGCATTCATACTGGTCTGGACGCCCATCGCTGGGTTGCCCCATTCCTAGCATGTGGAGACTTGAGCGCTTTCGATGCTGATGCTAGCCACAAACTACCAGCGGGTCATGTAAGTCTGGATCCGATACAGCCGCCCACTGCCCCTCCATATCGCAGAGCTCTTGAAGAACGAAAGAAATTGGGTGGCGCATACGGAAAAACGAAACTCGGCACTTCTTGAGTCCGACATCTCCGCATGGTTTTGACCCTGGCATTAGCGAATATGTGCGTGCTTGACAGCATGCACGGGAGATCTGGACGGCGGTTCATACGCGTGCGTACGCTCCTATGCCCTCCAAAAACCATCGCGCCATCATCAACAACAGTATACTATGCCGAGCAAACACGTGGGCGTGCATGCAAAGGGTTTAGTCACGAGGCATCAATATTGTCCTACCCCTCAAAACTTGCAAGCCGATTGACATGTTCAGCAACGCGAAATTAAGACAGCTGAAACAGCTGAGGTCTTTGCCGCTTCACACGCGATACGATACGCGAACCATTGCCATGCACACAGTGGTATGTCTTGGCATTCGCACCACAGCAGCCGACATGTAAGCCGCGTGACCCGAGTGGATCTCCTCACCCGAACCGCGAAGGAATGTTTGCTTACGGAAGTATTTTCTTCAGGATGATCTGGGACACCACTGCACTGCATCAATGAGAAGGACACAGAGTTCGAAGTCAGAGACCAGCCCTGCTACCGAAAGGACGTCGCAGCGCATAGAGACCTTCGCAGAGGCCATGACTATTCGAGTCGAATACTTGATAGGCAAGATCATGGTGCTGCGATATCGTCCCTTGTAGCGTCATCGGAACCAAGCTGCACAACCCGTGCAACGTCGAAACAAGCCACGACGACCCAGTGCTTGCATGTTGCTTAACTACGCGAAGCTCATGCGGGACTAATGTCGAATCCCTGTCCATGAGACTCAGAAGGCTCTGCGCCGGCTGTTCACTCTGGGACTCTGGGACGACTCTTCGTCTCTAGATCCCGGAGTGTAATCATTGACTGCAGCCATCCATTATTTTTAGCATGGCGTTCAATAGTTCCAATACCGATTGCATGACGCATTGACTCTCGCAATGGAAACGAGATGCAGCATTGACAATACTGGAGTAGCAGCATGCTTCGGTCACGAGCTGGATGGTGGTCAAAAGGCCGAGCAGGCGCTGGATAGCACATATGAACTGCGTCGTGTGCCTGTTCCCTGTTCATACTGCGTACCTCAGGCCCTCCATCATCAAATCAGCTCCAACAAACTTACGACCAGAAGCTGTGCGCCCCAAAGCTGCATCAGGTTCCATCGAAGATGCGATCGTCCACTATGTTCATGGCTACGGCCTCCCTGTTGGCTGCTTGCGTGTTTGCAGCACCGGAAACCAACCGCAATCCTCATGGATGGGGCTCGGTCAAGCGTCCGAGCTGGTATCCCGGGCGGTCACCCCAATGCATGAGCGACGAGGAAGCCCAGGGCGTGGCCGACAATTTCAGAAACCTTATTGCAGACTATAGCGACGCTCTTGCGAATGCATCTCTCACCGAGGACTTTGTCGACTACTCCGACAGCGTCATCGAACTCATCAACAACGGCTGTCCCAATACTCCTGTAGCGGTTGGTGCCCCCTAATGTTCCTACATGTTGGCGTCCAGTGACCCAATCCTAGCTTGGGACTGCGACGTTCGAGAGCAGGGCATCCTTCGAAGCCGGGCAAGGCGCTCAGCCGCCTATCCCTTTTGAGCAGCTCAACATTTGGTAAGTCTGGTACGATTGCAAGTGCCCAGGATCTCGCTGACCCGCGTTTGTCATAGGCACAATTGCAACACTGTGACGATCCGCTGGGTATCCAGAGGCCCTGGGCAAGAGCCGGAGCAAGTCACCGGGATCATCGTGCTCGAAACCGTGTACCTGTCTGACACGTGGTTGATCAAAACTGTCTACTCGGAATTCAACAGCGGGGCCTGGCTCGTGAACTTGGGCATCTTCAAGCCAAGCAACTGTTCGGCATGAAAATGGGTGACGAGCAGAGGAGTTTCGTATTACGCATCTAAACGGTGCTTCCAACGTGGCAATTTGTATCATAGGCATTGCAGGGTTTTGTCGTTATCGCCAACGTTGTCGGGTCTTGCAGTCTTTGTGTCGAATTTGATACTGTCTCATTGCGCGAAACTTCAATTGTGCGTTCGCAGATCAGCAGCAGCGTGAACGTGGTCTACATCTATGATTGACATTGATATCGTGCAAGTGCCTCAACAGTGCCGAAGTCTACAATATCGAACCGACACGTGTTCGGAGAATTGTCTCAGTAACCCAAGTCCGCCTTAGTCACGTCTTCGATGAAGTGCTTCTCTCGGTAGGTTTTGCTCCACCACAGATACCATGGCACAATGAACGTCTTGATCTTGTGTCCCAACCAACCAGCATCGGAGACCGTCTTGACTACGTTCTTCGACTCTTCGAAAGCTGCCTCCATACGTGGCCGTCTAAGCCTCTCATATGCCTCGAATGCTTCTTTCATC
The DNA here is from genome assembly GCA_000347735.1 of Cercospora canescens BHU. NCBI lineage: Eukaryota > Fungi > Ascomycota > Dothideomycetes > Mycosphaerellales > Mycosphaerellaceae > Cercospora > Cercospora canescens. The sequence continues at coordinate 5,531 of ANSM01002245.1, read as the reverse complement.
GTATTGGGTTTGCCCTTTTCTATCCACCGTGTGAGGCAACGAGAGAATAACACGGTGTCTTCGAACACGATACCCGTGCTTTCGCCTTGTGGTGGCATCGCGTGCTATCGAAACATGTTAGCAATTGAGCAACCAACAGAATCTTGATACTTACTGCGGCATCTCCGAGAAGCATCACTCTATCGGTACTCCATTTCCCTTCTTTCGACAACGTAAAGACAGGCCATAGGAAGAAGTCTTGGGCTTTCTCGATCAGTGGCTTGATGGATGGAATCGCCGCATCGCCAAAGCGTTCAAGAAGCTGTGCTCTTGTTCTCTCGGCGTCCGCACCGACCGACTTCCACCCGTCTCGTGAGCCAATGTCCTCGACCTGCATCAGGCCACCGACGTAGACTGAGTCGGCTTGTGAGGAATGAAAACTCGTCAAAAGCATTCCCCTGCGGGCGAAATTGATTGCAGTGCACTCAAAGTGCACTTGGAAGTCTTTCTCGATGGGAGCGAAACCGAACGCATTAGACACACCCGAGTAAGTCGCTTTGCGCTCGGGCTCGACATGTTTGAGCCGTGTCACTGAATGAATGCCGTCGCATCCCATGAGCAGGTCACCAGTGGCCGAACCGCCGTCCTCGAAGTGTATGGTGACGTTCTCGGCGGTCTCTTCTATTTTCACCGTGCGCTTCCCACACGTCATGGTAATGTTCTTCTGTTGCTCGACAGCTGACAGGACACCTTTCAGTGCATCACCACGAGTGATTCGAAGCGCTTTGTATGGCGGCTCCCCTACGCCTTTGCCTTCAGGGCCTCGGAAGTCAGACTCGGCAATTTTGCCCGAGTAGATGTCGAAGACCTCGAGGTAATCGATGTCCCGGCCATAGTCGCGTTGCCGAATGATGGGTAGAGCTCCGAGATGATCAAGCATGCGCAGCGCATTCGGCGTGAGATTGACTGCACCTCCGATTGTAGCGGGCTCGGGGCGTATTTCGAATATTCGAATGTTTGGGACCTGGTCTGGCGGTGCGAACTTGGTAAGTGCTAGCGCCGTTGTCAATCCAGCTATGCCGCCACCTAGTATGATCACGTCGAGGCCCGAATTCTTAGCAGCCATGTTGAAGCTTGGGATCAATGCTGCTGTGCCCAGAGGGATAGAAGCGGATTGAATAGACAGCAGATCTGATAGGTTTGCAGGAACAGTGACAGCACCTATAGACTTTCAAACGAGTATGTTTCGAAGGTTTACGCGTGTCCTGGGGCCGAGTTACATAGTCAAGGCCTCAAACATACAGCGGCCTTGGCACTGGGTATTGACGTGAGGATCCCCGGGGTGCTGGAATCGGATTAATATAGAAGATGCCGCATCGCTTTCCACAGAAGACCGAATCGTCTCCTTTTGGTCGCGTATCACAGAGGGAAGTCGGACGCGTCGAGAGAAAGCTCCGAAGCGGTACAATCAGCTGCTCCAGGATGCACGGTGGGAAGGCGATCGGAGCCGCGGCCATCGGCTCCAGAAAGCGAAAATAGATCATCGGGCGGTGGGTGAGGAGAGCCGTAAAGCCATTCGATGCACGGCAGCACCGGCTGAAGGACGCTGGTGCGATGGAGAAGGTTAGGCGAAGGAAGTTCTCGTTTCCATCTGATGACTCGAGCGGGCCTGGTCCGCGCTGACTCCGATTGAATCCTCGAGATGACACTTGTGCTCGGCCTGGCGGATGCCAAGACTGGTCACGGTCTGATGGCTTGTGCCTGTAACCGCATCACCACGACATGTCAACATCATTCCTTCCGCTTGGTCAAGGACCACGGGTGATTGTCTATCACCAAACACATCATGGGCCAGATGATGGTCCGCCCGTGTCGTTGCTGCCCCTCATCACCAACTCCACCGGCGTGACGCACGTGATAATCGCTGCCATTCACATCAACGACAACCCGGACGCACTGACCTTGAACGACACATCGCCGTCTCACGAGAAGTTCAATACCTTGTGGGGCGAAGTTGCATGGCTCCAAGCTAGCGGTATCAAGGTGTTAGGCATGCTCGGTGGCTTCGCGAAAGGCTCATATGAGCGACTGGATGGTGATGACCTCCAGAGATTCGAGCGCTACTATGTGCCGCTACGCAACATGATCCGCGAGCATCGTCTCGACGGCCTGGATCTGGACATTGAAGAGCCTACCAGTCTGCCCGGTGTTTGTCGCCTGATCGATCGACTGCGTTCTGACTTCGGCCCGGACTTCCTGATTACACTTGCCCCAGTTGCGACAGCTCTATTACCTGGTCAACCTCACCTCTCGGGGCCAGATTTCGACTATAGAGTACTTGAGCAGGTTCGCGGGCATGAAATCGCCTTCTACAATACGTACGACCCCCCTTCAACATCACTTAACCCTTTCCCTACCACCTCATCGTCCCGCAAGCGACAAGGACAATGGCGATTCTGGCAGTCTGGAACACTATCAGAATTGCACTAGACGTGACTGTGAAGGCGGCTGCAAAGCCAATGTCTTTGAAGATGCAAAGGCTGTTCTTGACACTGTCCCAAACCAACTCCAGATTTCAATACTAACTCGAATGATGTGTAACAGTCAGTTCTATTGTGGATGGGGAGACGCGAGTTCCACAGCCTGGTACGACGCCATCATGAGCGTAGGGTGGCCAGCAGACAAAGTTGTGATGGGATTGATGTCCAACCCGGCAAACGGTCCAGGCCACATTGAATGGCACCGTCAAGCACCCGTACTGCAAGCTCTACGCGCCAAGTACCCCAACTTCGGTGGTGTCATGTGCTGGGAATACTTCAATGCGCTACCAGGTGGGTCCGAACGACCTTGGGAATGGGCGGCAAACATGTCTCGGATTCTCCGAACACCTTCGCTCATCGGCCCTCCGCCATTGCCCGCCAGACCTTCTGGAATTCCAGAGCCTCTTCCGGGTCCTGCCCACAACTTCCCTGCCGAGAGTATCAGCACTTTAAAGGATCTGGGATTCAGTGAGCGACAGGCAATAGCTGCATTGAACTCGACCAACGGCAATGTTGAATACGCCGCTGGGCTTTTGTTCCAGGACTAAGGTGGCGGAGAAGAGGTAAGGGCTTGGTGGAGGGGGCGGGATGTGAGTATGCATACTCCACTGGTTCGAATTTGTTGCAATCGACTGGAAGGCCACCGCGTGTAGCATCGGAAAAGCGTCATAGATTCATGCTAGTGTTTCATCCCATCATGGCAAACCTGTGGCGCGTTGCAATGAAGGACGCTCAGTGGCATGGACGGATTCTGCATCACTTCCAACCCGTGCCGTCGTGCGCTGATATTAGTACTGCTGCTTTGAGCTTCAGGGTAGGTTGGGGACTGGGACAAGACAATCTGCAACTCATTCCGAATGCAAAGGTATGCGTACATACTTTCGTGTCGTGCTATGTCATCTACTTTAACGTCTTGCATGAGCAAGTGACTGCTGCAGGTGCACTCAAGCCGGAACGGGGCTGCGCACAGGCGGATCGCCAGCTTATATCATGTGCATCTATGCGTTCATGAGGACGTGTGCTTTTTGCCGAACCCGGAAGGCGATCGGGCTATGGTACAGTGGTCTGCCGTGTGCGCGTGCGCCAAAGCCGGACCGAAGTCTAGCTACGTTCACTTCCCCGTAGACGCACGACCTGTCCGTACTTCTGAAGCTTGGTGATGAGCTGATCACCTTGCCGCACCACATCATTATATCTGTAGCGTTTTGTTAGTTCCGGCTCTACGTGTGATCATAAGATGATGAGACTTACTGCTTGTTCTTGTCGTCAGCGCGTTGTGTTTCGATGATGCCTCGCACACGATCTATCGTGCACGGCAGTCTGTCAGAAGCGATGAAGGGGGCGAGGTCCTTGTCAAGCCAGTCGACCGATACCCCGAAGCTGTTCGCCATTGACTGCAGACCAACCACTTTGTAACTTTGCAGCAGCTGTGCATAGGCGCGCAGCCTCATCTCGCGCACGAACCAGCTCTTATGCTCATACAAATATCGATCTGTTGACAGAAAGTTCTGTTCGACGGCGGCGAGGCTGGCGAAGAAGGTCGAATACTCTCCCTTGTACAGACTCTGGATCATGCTGGCAAGAGGCTTGAAGTCGATTTTGGGCTCTGCCTTAGCTTGAGCCTCTGCAGATGCTGATCCAGTGGCCAATGTGGTGAGGTTGACTGCGGTAGGTACGGGCGTGGCAGAGTCGTCGAGGCCTGTCTGCTCTTCGTCGCCGGCTGCTGGTCCGGCAGAAGCACTGCCGGCCAGAGCAGACAAACGATCTGAATCATTTGCACTGCCAAAGACAGCTATGACCTCTGGCGCATCGACCACTTTCGATTTGAATTGGCGCCGGGGAAGGCTGACCGCGCCGGCCAGCGTAGCGTAGACGACAAGGGAGCTGTATGAGCAGAGCTCCGTGGAAGTGAACGTGGAGAGCGAATCGAGGAGCAGCGGCGCGGCCAGGTTATGTGCCCGAATCGTGAGCAGGTGCAATCCATTGTAGGCCTTGAGTCGGTTTCGGCGGTCCCAGTCACCTCCACTCTCGACCAGCTGCTGAGCGCGATCGACATTCTTCTTTACGAGCAGCTTGTCGTCGAAGAAGAGCCCTACACGAATGATCGCCAATACAATATCGATTTTGGTGCCCAAGATGCTCGTCTTCTCCAGCAGCTTCTCAAACTCCTCCAACGCCTTATCCTTGTCACCCACACGCGCATAGAACTCGGCACGTTTCCCTCGCGCTGCCTGCACTTCAGTCTCACCTGCATTCTCGACGGCATCGTCCTCCTCCTTCTGGATGTCGGCCAGCTCCTTGTCGTTGTCGGCCTTTAGCCGCTCGTACAGCTGCTCATCCCACGGCAGCTCGACACTTGTGTCCCGATTACCACCCAGCACGCCCACGATGGACGGCTGATTGATGCTGCTGGTCCGCCGCAGAAGATGAAAGGGCGAGGGTGCGGCGCTGCTCGGGCTGGTGTTGGCTTTGGTGATGGTGGGCGAAAGTGCGGCGCTGCCTTCGCCGCTCGCGTTCAGCTTACCAGTCTGCGGATGAGCCAGGTAGGCGTACAGCGGCGCCATCTTGTGCTCTTGAATTTCATCTTGCAGACTGTGGAGCGATTTCTGCTTGATGGCGGCATCCGTCGAGGGCGAGGCGAGTGTAAACACGGCCTGGGCGACCGCCAGCGTCGGGTACGAGAGATATTGCGGTTCACCCATGACGGGCGGAATGCGGCGGTGGCAGCGTGATGCGGCGGACGATTGACAGCAGGGCGATGTTCGATCACGGGCGAGTCGGGCACGGCGGGGTTTGATGTGAATGTGTCAAATAGTTGGGAATGTGAAGTGAAGATGAGGCACGAGCTTCCACGAAGCTGTTGCAGCTGGAACGCGCGACCTCAAACTACGGCGGACCAATACGTCAGGTCACATCCACCCACCCTCCCTCGAATGCAATCCTTCCACCGCCTGCATCCACCGCCGCCCGTGCGGTAACAGTCCCCGCCCCGCCCTGTGTGCAGACAGACAT
>ANSM01002243.1:0-16108 GCA_000347735.1 Cercospora canescens BHU | reverse complement strand
AGAAGTTTTCGCTGTCGGAAGGTCCCCAGTTTGAGGGTGCCTGGACTGCCATCATTCGGGAGGTGATGTTTAATCGCACGCCTTTGTCGTTGTTGGTGGTGTCGTAGTAATCGCAATATCGCTTTGACATCGGAAAGCCATGAGGATCATTGGCTTCGCCGGTTTTCTCAAGTCGAGGATGATCGAATGTCGTGGGACGAAGTTGAGGCAATTTGTACGTAGCAGGTCCCAGCCGTTCAGTCACAAGGTTGTAGCAGCATCCCACCATTGCCACACATCGGACTTCGTCGTTGAGAAGCAGAGATCGCAAACCATGATGCACGAGGTTGCCGCATGAGTGAAGAGACATCACCATCAGATTCTTTTCAGCGGTGTCGTTCGGTATGCGATCAATGACATCTTGGAGGTTGCCATCAGCTATTCGATGCTCGACATATTGGATCTTGCCCTTCCCAGCAGTCGCTAGCTCGAGTTCCGGGGCACGCCGAATGAGGCCTGAGTTGTGCTCAGGAGGCGGCGTGGGGAGATCAGCATTGGCGACGAGAGTATTTGTAGCCGAGACCGGATCGAATCCATTGCGAAAAGCCTTCTTGTCCCGCATGATTTTTTGTTTTACGGCCAGATTGGCCAAGACATCGAATTCTTTCGCGCGCTCGGCATTTTCTTGCCTGCTCTCGATCGCGACTATGTTTCTGTTGTATGGCTCGCTGGCCAGAGCACGGCCCAGGTAGTTTTGACCTGATCCAAAATCCACAAGATGCGTGATGGGTTTGTTGGTACAGCCACTTAGAGATGTTGTGAGAGTGTCAAGATATGAAGCGAACAAGCCAACTTCGTGGACTTTCTTCACGTTCATGCCCACCGCTACATTCCGTGACAGTTTCTGAACTTGCTTGACCTGCCTGTTGCGCGAGCATTGAGACCCACCTGGCTCCCTAAGCAAAAGATGATTCCTGACTCTCCTGATGAAATTCAGCAGGCTTGTAGGTGGCGCTGGTCCAGACCACGTAGCAGTTTCAACGCTAGATTCGCCATTGAATGCTGACAAGTCCTCTCGGAGGAGCAGGTCAACGATGCGCATGGCATCATGATGGGCAAAGAAATCTCGCCACTCCTGAGGTAGAATCTTGTCGTAAAGTGATGGCTCGCTGGTGAAGAAATCCAGGATGTGTACACCACCACATAGCGTGCGAAGTGTATCGTCAGACCCAACGAAATCCAGCAGAGACTCCACATAATCTTCAGTGCTGACGAAGTCGTTGCAATATGGCAATGGTTTTTCTGGGCCGACGCGTTCATCCATCTTCATTTCTTCCCCAGGAGTGCTCTTTTTCGACACTCTTTCTCGTATGGCCAATCATGTAAACTCTGCCATGAAGAGAAAAACGAAGAAACTCCACGCGTACTGTATCCTCCTTGTTCAGGGAGGCATCCAGTCCATGAGTGAAAGTCGCCAATCACACCAGATTCGAAAAGTCCCCAAAATTGTCTCGCCAAGACTTCTGTCACTTCTGAAAAACTTCCCTCACTTCACCCTCGCACTCCACAAGCTTTGGTCCCTTGCTGACCCACCATCCAACCAGAGCAATAACAACCAACAACCACAAGAGCAGAACCTCACACAATCGACAGCAAGCCCACAGCCATGCCTATCACCAAGAAAGACCGCGTCCACCGCGAACAGAAGAAGGCCGAAGCCGCAGGGACTCGCGTGCCTGTGCACAAAAACGGCACGCCGGTCAAAGCTGCCAAGCCGAAATCCATTTGCGCATACTGCCGTAAAGAACTTGTAATTCGCTCCCTCTGCTCCGAGATCTAGTGTCGTGTTGCACGTCATGTGATCTGACTGCTTTTATTGTAGGACAACACGAATCTGAAGATTCTCGAACAGCATGCGAGCACACACAGCGATGCTTGGCCAAAGGAGAAGTGCTGGCCGAACGAGTTCAAGTAGGAAGCGTGACATGTTATGAATCTGACGACAGTGAAGGCAGGCAGGAACAGCCATCGGGGGGCAGAACGGGATTTTCATGGGCCGAGCACTCGTTAGATGCATGACTTGTGGCGTTGGGAGAGAATGGTGCATTTTAGAGGTTCAAATGAAGAGATACCCAAGCATGAACTAAACTTTTGACATGCAAGCATACGCATCCACCTCACAACGAGAATCTTCCAAGAACACACAGCAGACAGCAATCAAAGGTCGGGTCATCCCACCGGAACATAGAACATCTCGGCCTTCGGCATTTCACCATCAGCAGGCTCGCCGAGGGCACGAGCCTCCCTCTCTCGCCAGACCAGAACCTCGATAGCCAAAAGAAAGTCTTCGTCAAAGCCTTCGACCTCTCGAACATCCACAGTGTCAATCAAAAGCTCCAATTCCTCGTCGCACAATTCAGGATCGTGTTGCTGTTTGACATTGTCCGACCAAAGCATGTACAAAATCAAAGCAAATCGCATAGTACTCTCCTTTCTGGAAATTTTCAAGCAAGCTTTCATGCCGTCGGGGTCCATCATGTCTTCTGAAGTCAGCGTGTCGAAAAGCGTGTCCATGATTGCATTCTGTAGTCGCGGCATGGACCACTGCTCGGCAAAATCCCAACCCTGGACTAATAGAGTCTGAAATTCTGCTCTCTCACGATCTGACAGAGGCTCGCTCCAATCGCCGTCGAAGTCTCCTGGCTCTGGCACGCGTTCGTGGTACAGCCAGTAGACGAAGATGGCATACACCGTCGCATCGGTATCGAGTTGAAGTGTATCGCAGTATCTCAGCTCAGCGGCGAAGAGGGGTGACGCTTGTTCGAGAAGGGTTCTGGAAATCAGGAGAGGTCGCTCGTCAAGATCCTTTGTGCATCGCACGCGGGCAAGCTCAGAATGAGGGGCGCGCAACCGCACAAGAAGATCAAATGCAGTTTCAATCGTCGGAGAAGGTGTGTTGGACTGCCGTGTGTCACAGCCAGATTGGACGTTGGACTCGAGACTCGCGGATAACAGAAGAGAATGTTGAGTGTCCGAGGACAGCGAGTGTGTGCGAAACAGGCGCTCAAGCGTCTCTGGGCTCATTGTCTCCATGATTGAGAGTCATTCGCATAGGATACCAATGTAAATCAAGACTGTTTCCGTGGAGTCCAAATGGCTCAAAATAAGAAGGAAAGTGTTTGCTGTGCTTGTTTTTGCTGTGGTCAATAGTGTCGCCACAAAGTCCGGCCCAGGTCACACGTCTTCAGGCACGCGTTGACGCCAGTGGGTCAAACACGAGGAACGACTTCGCGACAGGCCGCTTCTTGCGTTGATCTGCGTCCAGAACACGGCGTACGATTCTCGCGTCTTCAAGATCTGCTTCAATCTCCTTGACTCCTTCAATATCGACGTACGGCTGCAGTCGTGAGTGTGGTGAGAGTTCACAGTCGTCTGATCTCCGCTCGCTGTGATCTTCCCACCACAGGAAGTACTGCAACAGTGCCCATCGCATCTTGGTGCCAGGTTCGGATGCTAGCAAACATAGTTGCAGAGTCTCGCCCGCAACATCCCTGGCCGGATTATCGAGGGCGTCGAACAGTCTTTTCATCAGCGCATTCTGTAGGCCTGGGAGCTCAACAGAATCTGCAAATACCCAGGTGCGCACAAGCAGTGTCTGGTAGTCATCCTCATCATCCTGGCTAGGGATGCTGGGGTATTGGCCTACTTCGTGCAATCCCGGAACTCGAGTATTGAAGATCCAGAAGAGGAACATTGCGAGTACATCTTCTTGCGTGTAGAGGACCAACTTATTAGTCGACTTGAGCTCCATCTGCGCAATTGCGAACTTGTACCACAACGAGTCACGGAAGATGAGCCGAAGAAGGCCTTCCTGGACGAAGATTGGCTCGAAGTCATTCTCCGAGGCGTAGACTCTGATCGTGTCACCTTCTACATGGTGCAGTCGCTGGAAGAGTTGTAAGACATTCTCAGGGGGTGGTCGAGGTGGATCCCTCGCTTGATATTCGTTCTCACTCATCTTGGAGCCTTTGCTGGGCGGGACCAAACGGGTCGTAAAGAAGTTCATCTTGTGTCGGCTCCTGAAGCCCTGGGCAATGTACTCAACAGCTGGATAGGAAAGGACGTTTCAAGTGCGCGAGCACCACCATATAATTCCGTCTTTGCGTCCCTGTGAACGGTTCACGCCGCACAAGTCATCTCGCAGAAACCCACATGAGACAAATGACTCTCTGAAATTACCACGCGTCTTCGAGTACAGTTGACCCTCGATCGTGGACCTCCAACGTGATCGAGTCCTTTGATGAGAATGGACAACAGCCGTGAGACAGCTCAGCCAAGCTCGCTTCTACCAAAAGCCCGATCTATTGCGGCTCCAAGGTCATCAACTTGCTTTTCTTGCTTCGAAGACTGGGCAGAGTCGTCCATGAGGTTGACGTTAGCCGGCACAGGTGACTGTGTTTTCGGCTTCTCCGGCTGTAAGATGTACTGCTCGGTGTCCAGATACCCCGGGGCCTTCTTTCTTTTCTCGGCTAATTCTCGATCTTTGATCTTTTGTTCCCATTCTCGTACTTCTTTCTCCGCCCCTAGATGTTGCTTCTCAATCTGCTCTAGCAATGACTTGTTCTGCGCTATGATCGTCTTTGGGTGTGCCGCAAAACCTGACGATGATGTCACATATGCTGGCAGTTCCGGATTCGAAGGGACTGCGGGTGAATTGAGTATCGAAGGCGGAAGTGTGCTCGGAAGTGAGGCATAGTTATGCGGGAGAGTGGGTGCTTTTGGCAAGTCGATGAATGGATTCACGCTGAGCGCCGTCTGCTGCAGCAGAGGATGTGCATCTGCATTGTCAGCTACTGCTGGAGACTTTTAGCTGCAATGCGATACTTACTATCTCCCTGCATTGTGTACCGTCGTTCCTGCTGTTGAGACGGTTCGTAAGCTCTCTGAAGTCGAGGTGGGCATCGGCATGCGCCACACTTCTGCCTGAGGCTCGACATTCAGTCAAGAGTGTCCTTGCGCATACCGCTGGCCTTGAGCTGCACATTGTTTACATCCTCAGACAACGATGACCAGAATAAGGAGGATAATCAGCACTACGATGAGCATTGATATGCAACAGCCAGACCAGCGATCTGCCATCTTATTAGCGTTGCTCGCTCGTGTCCTAGCCCAGCACGACTTACCCTCGTTCTTCTCAATGACATATCGTATCTTCTTCATGCCGGTCCCAAGCTTGCCTGCCACTCGGTCTGTGATGTTTTCTGTATCCTCAAGCAATTCTGCCTGTTCTTCTAATTCCCGTCCCATGGTGTCCGCCTGCATCCTAAGATTGCCGACCGTCTGGAAGACTCCATCCAGCGCTTCGTCTTGCTCATGCATGATCTCCATCTGCCGCTGCTCTTCCCAAGCTCCGTAGTCATCATCATCATCGCCGTCTGCGTTGCCAAACGAGTCCGGATGTGCCAACTGATCTGCAGCACTGACAGTCTGATTTAACTGCTTGCGCATGTCCTCCACTTCGCGCCCCACATCTTCGACCAGCTTTCGTCGGCGTTGAACTTCAGGCACATCAAGGCCATACTTGTAGGGATCGCCCTCTACTGCTTTCACGGAATCTACCAGGTCCTGTAGATCGGTGGAAAGGTCTGTGAGCGTACTTTCCAGCTCATCTCTGGCTTCCACCAGTTCCGGAGCAGAAGGAGAAGATGCTGTGGATCGAATACGCAGGTACGATTGGAGGAGTGGCCTCGTTTGCTGGAGCAATGCGAGGATATCTGCCTGCGCTTCTTGGAAGGGGTCGTCTGACATCGTTACCGTGGAGAGAGAATCCAGTCGCGTGTGAATTATGATCAACTAATTCATGGGATGTGAACCCGGCTGTGATATCGTGTCAAACGCGTTCAATTGCTATTGATAGAGAGCGCGAAAGTAGGAGTGACGGTCCTCGGGGTGGTGCCCTGCAGCCACACTTCGCATGTGGCTGATGCTTTCTCCCATCGAATTGACAACAAAACAACACCGAGGCAACAAGTCTACACATTGTTCATCCCTTTGCCGGCCGTCATAACATCAACAAATTCAAAGCTGCCTCCCTTGCAAACGTCCATCATGCTGCTCAAGACGACTGGTTCTTGCATTGTGTCGAACCTACCCAGCTTGATGTCTCCACGGTGAAAAGCCTACAGACGATATTCCGCACTGTCTTGGATGCCATGTCTACGATTGTTCGGCGCGACAACTTCTTAGAATTGTGTTGATAAGAAGATGCACTGGAAGAGTCGCACAATCGCTCCGACAGTTTGTCAGCGGTTATTGGCGGACAACATTGAGCTTGGTGCTTGACTCCCTACGCCACCAGGATGAAAGCATGATGGACTTGAGCGTCAAATGCCCTCAAATCTTGAGATTTGAGATGACGCCTTCGAATGAAGACTAACAATGATCATTCCCTGCGATCATGGGCAATCTTGACTGCTCGTAGTTAACCAGGCCGGGTTGCATTGCTTGGTGTGCAAAATTGAGGGACCTTTGGAGACAAGACTCTCACTCTTCGCAATGCCTCCAGTGACCTATTTACTGGAAAGCAAAATGGAAATTGAGTTGCCCATACTGGATCACAACTTCGGAGCCGTATCATTTGCCCTTTACTGCCTTTGACTGCCTGTACACTCGTGTCTCTGATTTCTGCAGCGGATCTAAGTGCTTCGACACCCCGTTAGTTATAGAAACAAGACATTAAGACAACAGAGAATCGAGACTGCGACGTGCGCGGACATTGCCGACTTTCCATTTTGCTGTTCATACTCCATAGGTTGCCGATGCAGCTCACTTTAGCAACCCCCTCGATGATGTGGTTTGCGCCCCACTCACTCCTGCACGTCACGTCTATATTACAAAGCATGGATATATATTCCGCCTCCATCGCCCGCATTGCCCAAAACATCTGAGGAAACCTCGTAATTATTGAGGATGTCATCAACAGGAAAATCTGTATTCATCGTCGGACCAGGCTTCATCGTGAGCACAATTCAAGCCACAATGGTTCACAGTGTATAGCTGACACTTTGCAGGGCTGGAATGTCCTTGATCTTCTCACCAACGAAGGCTATCAAGTGACCGGTTTTGTGCGCCGTGAGGAACACGGAAAGCAAATTGCAAAGTCCGGTGCAAAAGTTGTTCAGGGCGATCTGAACGACAAGGACAAGATCACTGAGCAGACTGCCAAACATGATATAACAATTCACACTGCAACCGCAGACCACCTTCCAAGTGCCGAAGCCGTACTGGACGGCATCAAGCAACGTGCTGCCAAAGGACTCCCCGCCATTTTTATTCACACTTCAGGTACCAGCGTCCTGGACGACGGCGCAATGAATGCATTCCAAAGTGACAAGATCTACCACGACGACATCAGAAGCGAAGTTGATTCCGTGCCTGACAACGCGCCACACCGAGAAATCGACCTGGCCATCGTGAAAGCCCAGAAAGAACTAGGCGACAAAGCAAAGATCGCAATCATGATCCCACCTCTCATCTACGGCTGCAAGTCACCGCCTCAATCCAGATTCCTCCACTCACACTAAAGCTAACATTCCGATTTTGCAGTCAACCCTAATCACGGCCGGCTAACGATCCAAATTCCAACCCTCACCCGCTTCGCTCTCAAGCACGGCTACGCAGCGCACGTGGGAAAAGGCCTCGCAGTAGAATCCAACATCCACGTCCTCGATCTCGCTCGAGCCTACATCGTGCTCCTGCACCACCTAGAACAATCGCCCGCGGCCAAGACGCTCGAGAATCCTTACTTTTTCTGCGAGACCACAGGAGACAACGAACCGTCCTGGTACGATGTCGCCAAGGCCATTGGAGAGGGCCTCCACCAGGCTGGCAAGCTCAAGGATCCGGAACCGAAGGAGTTGACGAAGGATAAGTGGGAGGATGCGTTTGCGGATTTCACGGGTGCGGTGATTGGATTGAATAGTCGGAGTCGCGCGAATCGATTGAGAGCGCTGGGGTGGAAGCCGACGGAGAAGGATTGGAAAAACTCGTTTTTGGAGGATGAGCTGCCGCAGATACTGAAGGAGGATGTGGGTGGGTTTGCTGGGTACAAAGGGACTGTTGCGTCTTAGGTGCTGCCCCTTGAAAGTGGCAATGCGGCTAAGCAAAACACTGTGACCTTGCACGTTCTGATTATGATGACTATGGATCTACATACTCGTATGAACAAGTAACATGCAGGTAGAGTGGAACTCCTGACTAGACCAAAAATCACCAGGTCCTACAATTCTCGCGGGTATAGGGGGACTACTATTGTCCTCTTCTCACACTTCCCAGTCGATTGCGTGCAAGGAATGCAAAAGCCCGGACTGGGTTGCCAATTGTTGATGCTTGCTGGTCGTGAAGAAGTCGTCGAAGGATAAAGAGGCGGAAGAGTCGTCACGCCGTAATTACTACAAAGCCTAGCAGCGTACCCATAGACGCCTTGAGCTTCAGATGCGGTGCAATTACGAAGTACGCAAGCCCGGTAGCGTTCGAGAAGGGACGTATTGGAGCAGATGCATCGCACATCTCCTTCGTTGCAGCTTCCCAGATCGGTAATGCAGGGCTGTGCACAGCGTGGAATATCTGTGATTGCTGGCGGTGCAGTGGTCGATACAGTCGGGGCTGCTCTTGTAGAAGAAGGATAGAGCGGTGGTAGGCTGGTGACACCATAGCTGCCGCAGAGACTGGCAGCGTACGCGTACACTTGCTGAGCGCCTGCGGCACTACAGCTTCGCAGCACACATGTTCTGTAGCTCTCGAGAAGTGGTGTGTTGGAACATATGCATCTGACATCTCCTTCGCCACAATTTCCGTAGTCCAAAACACAAGGCTGGGCGCATTGCGGGATGTCGGTCACCGTGGGAGGTGAAGTGATCGCTTTCGAAGGGGCCGCAGAGGTGCTTGAGGGATATACCAATGGTGGGATGCTTGTGACCCCATAGCTGCTGCAGAGTCGAGAAGCATACTCGTAGGTGGCCTGAGCATCGGCAGCGTTGCAGTTTTGAATCACGCACGATCTGTAGCCTTGAAGAAGAGACTGATTCGAACAGATGCACCTGACATCGCCCGCAGCGCAGGTTCCGTAGTTAGGCACACAGCTCTGAGCGCACTGTGGAATATCTGTGACAGAAGGAGGCCTAACGCTGGTTGTAGTCGTCGTTGCTGCTGCTGTGCTCGATGGGTATTTTAACGGAGGTAGAGTACTGACTCCGTAGTCCTGGCACAGATCGACTGCGTAGCCGACAACATTCTGAGCCTCTGCTGGAGTACAAGCTTGGACAACGCAAGACCTGTATCGATCAAGAAGAGCCTGATTCGAGCAGATACATCGGACGTCGCCTTCAGCGCATCCTCCAAGATCGGTGATGCATGGACGGGCACACCTCGGAATGTCCGTGATCTGGGGAGGGACTCTTGAAGTAATCGAGGAACGACTTGCAGAGAGTGTCACGCTACTAGTTGGAGATGGGACCGGTGTGACCGTAAATGTCACCTGGCCACTGGATAAGACAAGAACGCTCGAGCTTGTCTGAGGCAGGGGTGTGACTGTGAAGGTAACTTGGCCACTCGGTGAAACACTTGTGCCAGAACTGAATGTTGAGATCGTTGTAGGCACTTCGTAGACTGGTGGAGCGGGAGCACTGGAAGAAGTGGCCGCAGCAGAGCTGGTAGAAGCATAGCTCGCCGGCAGACTGGAGCTTTGTTGCGTGCTTGGGAGAGAAACTTCAGAAGTAGAAGGCTGAGTGTACACAGGCGGGTTCGAAAGCACTTCGCTCAAACTCGAAGTGGAAGAGGTGATCGTCGTCGTCCCAGATGACGAAGAGCTCAGGAGTGTGGTTGTAGTGACATCCACTGGAGGCGTATAGATGGGCGGTAGCAGCTCAGAAGCCGTGGTAGTTGTTGAAATTCCCGAAGCTGAAGTGGACCCCAGAGTTGACTCAGACGAGCTTGAGATCGAAGACACAATCTCTGAAGGACTGCTTGGAATCAAAGTCGTGGAAAGATCAACCGGTGGCGTGTAGATTGGAGGAGCAAGCTCGGAAGAACTGCTCGCACTTGAGCTCGCCGTGCTTATGGTGGTGGAAGAATCCCCAGGCGGCGTATAAATAGGAGGCGCAAGTTCAGAGGAACTGGTGGACGGAGTTTCAGAGATAAAGGTCGTCGACAATTCGATTGGTGGGGTGTAAATAGGAGGCGCGAGTTCTGATGAACTGCTCGAAGAAGTAGTTGTCGTGGTCGTCGTCACAGTGATTGTGAAGTCACTGGGAGTGGTATAGGCAGGCGGAGCAGGTTCCGAGCTGCTGCTACTAGAGCTTGTCGTTGTGGTGGTGGTCACTGTTGTTGAGAAATCGCTTGGAACAGTGTAGGCAGGCGGAGCAGGCTCTGATGAGGAGGTGGGCGTGGTGGTAGTTGTAGTGGTGACAGTCGTTGAGAAGTCGACAGGAGGAGTGTAGATAGGCGGCGCGATTTCGGATGAAGACGACGAGGCCGAGGTGGTCGTTGTCGTGGTTGTGATTGTAGTCGAGAATTGAGGAGCAGAAGAGCTGGTTGTAGGTGTCGTTGTTGTAGTTATAGTGATCGTTGTTGAGAACGACTCCGGAACAGAAGAGCTAGTCGAAGTAGTTGTGGTGGTGGTGACCGTGGTGGAAAAGTACGCTGGAGGAGCCGGTGCAGACGAACTTGTCGAAGTGACAGTCGTCGAGAAGCCAGGCACATTTCTGACAGCACAGATGAGACCAGGATCAGCCGGACGAAGATAAAGCCCTTGGGTCTTGATGTAACAGAATCCTGGCCCACCATTGCCGCCTGTCCAGGTGACACCAAAACATTGCCCAGCGCCAGATGTCGGTCTCGCACCACATAAGTCCAAACAAGTCTGCAGATTTGCAACATTCGGTACGGTGTCAGCTGCTCCCTCGTACTCGAAGCCACAGTACAGCGTATAGCTATTGGCGCTCGCGTCGTTGACCACAGTACCGTTCCTTCCTGGACAAAAGCTCGCTGCTGGAGCCACGGGAGCTGTCGAGCTTGTGGTCGTGGTCGTGGTCGGTTGCGAGGGTGGAGGGGTGGGCGGCCCATCTGGAGCGGCTGTAGCTGTGCCGTCTTGTGCTGGTCCATACGCATCTCGCCGTATGGCAGCGTACTGGTTTGTGCCCTGGATACCTTGATATGTGAATCGCAACCCTCCAACGCCACGATCGCTGTATTTGAGATAACATAATCCCGGACACGAAGGGCCATAAAATGTTGTAAAAGTGAAGCCAACACAATTTGCAGTAGAGTCGCAAAGTGGGAAACAGGTCGTGTAATTTGGCTGATTTCCCACGACTTGCAGCAACCCACCCTCAATGTCGATATCGCACTGAGTAAAGTAGACATTGTTGGCGTTTGATGGTGAGTTTACTGGCGTGGGGCTGGCAGCACATGCCCTTGTGGCGCTTGGTGCAGCGCTGCTAGCACTATTCGTAGCATTTGGCGAAGCTGGCCCAGGTCTAAGACCGGCGACGTATCTTGCACTGTTGCGACCGCTTTGATTAAACTGGACACCTTGATTACAGCTCGTCTGTTTCAAATAGCAATTTCCTGGGCTAGTGCCAGTGCCATCAATCCTGTCAGCAACAAATGTGAAGGCCTGGCAATTCGTGGTCGCCTCGCAGATAGCTATGCAGTCAATGTAGCCGTTTCCTATCTGTTGACCATCGTTGTAAAGATTGTCTCCGAATGTGTCCTACGATGTTCAGTGTCAGCTCTGACCTCTGAGGAGACATTGATACTACTCACCGAGCCACATTGTACAGTGTAATTGACTGCGTTGGGTGCGTTCGGGTTGCTGGGATTGCTGCTGACTAGAAAGTTCGCTCCTGGTGACGCGCATGCGACTGGTGTTACGGTCGATGCTGTTGCAGTGCTCGTTGTGGTGGAGACAACGTAATCAGGAGGGTTGCTGACCTGTCGCTTGGCCAGACGACGATTGTCCGATTCATTGATTGCAGCGAGAGCTAAGCCAGCGAGGCATAGCAGACGAAGTAACCGAGCCATACCATGTATGACGGACGGACTGACCGGCGCTCAAGGGCTACTTCGTAGACTTGCAAAAACCACATCCATATCCTGCGAACTCGTTTGCAGCCGTGTTATTCTCGAGCCAAATTCTTCAAGTCTATAGTCGGATATGAGCGCGGGACGTGGTATGTAGACTTACCGCGTCGCTGGAATGTGGCTGCCGTGCCGGACGGCCTCGATCCACCACAGTATGTTCCCGTGCGGGATATCCTTCCCATTTGCGACCGGCAAGCCGAAGGAAGCAGGTTCTACATACGAACTAGCCGGGTTCGAAGTCTCACGCGCCGTGAACGGATAGCGTGCAGAAATGTTGCTGGAGTAACCCTTGGTACGATGCAAGGATTTACCCCTTGAGCTCATCTTCGGACATGTGGTGATCAGATGGAAGCAGTCTAAGACGGAGTCTTGCGCTGTGGGCACCATCACGGTCTCTCTGAGTTCGCATGCTGATACTCGGACTTGACCTTCCCCTCGCACGCCCATTCTGAGGGACTTATAGGAAATGGCGGGCAATTCGAGGGACTTGTTCCATCTTTACGTGGAACAGAGCTGCGGATGCGTCTTGCTTGCACCACAATGCGATTCGATGAGATTCGTCGATTCATGGTGCTTCGAGACAGAATTGCATGCATCGCACATGAACGGTCAATCCTGCTGAATGCAAAGTCGAGCTGCCCCTTGGCTCCCAAGTGACAGTCAGGCAGACACTGGAGGGAGAGGCTTGGTGAAAGGGTCATAATTCTGACAGTTATCAATACTTAAGACATCTACTCATTCGCGACAATTTTGTTCCGGGTCGCAAGCAATCGTGGTATCAAAGAGCTCAAAACACTCACCCTCCACGCATGCTGTCCAATAAAACATGCTTGTCCATCACTGAAGACAAATCGACCCTCCTCTCAGCGAGGCCGCAATATGTCTCCGACACGTCGGACACCAGACTTTCCGTGCCTGCACTATAATCCGCCGCCTGCGCTATTAGTGGTACTAAACACCGCGCGAGACGAGTAAGAAATATGTTCAAAACCCAAACCCTGACAGAGATCCCAAACCATGGCGCCGCTGTCGATGCGCGGGCACGCAATCATGGTCCCGTTGCACCGACTCCCGTGGAACACCTCGTGCTGCGTGAATCATCATAGCCGTTTGACCAGGCTCCATCCCTTCACATGGCTGCGACTGCTGCCATATCATCCATACCGTGACCAGTCATTGCGAACTTGGTAAGTTCCTCATCCGTCAACATTCCAATCCCGCTGTCATCAAGATCCGTCTCCTGCGCTTGTTGTTGCTGAAGCTTCGCATGTGGAAAGGAGAGGCTATGCGCGTGCGAGGAGTGTTGTTGTGGTGCAAAGTGCTGTTGCTGCTGATCGGGCATGAGCATTGACTGCTGCGCATTGTTGTCCTGCCCGTTCGCGCTGCCCTGGCCGGGGCCCATGCTGCTCATCCGACTTCCACTGTGGCTCCGTCCAAGACCATTCTCCAGCACTGGCGATTGATTCATGTTGTTGCTGCCATTTATAGGCGTTTGGCTCCCGTTCGTCTCGAGGAAGCCTCCCATTTCTGCGTTCCACAGTGCCATCTCATCAACGAACATCTTTAACACCCACCAGTGGCTGTACGACGCACCGCCAACGATGGTGATGTCACGGATGGCTGCCGTGCCGATTGCTGTTATGCAGTGCAGGATCGTTCGTGCTGGCGCCTGAGGAAAGCGTGTGGGAAGTGACGACACGAAGGTCGACCACCTATCAAGCACGTTCTCTGCAGATATCTGCATGGGACCGTTGCGCGAGGTTGGACCGGTCTGGCTCTGCACAAACTGCGCGAATCCATGTTCCCCACCATCGAAGCTGTAAAAGGATGCATCGTCCTGGAAACCGGCAGCAGGCAGCGGCTCGAGTAAGCTGCGCATTTCCGTAGTCAGGATTTTGTACGTCTCTTCATATCCACAGTCAGGAAGCTCAGCTTCCATGACGCGCTTTACATTGACCATGGTGCTCCATTCCTGCCACATTTGCTCTCGATTCTGGTCGATGGTCAATAAATTGGCAGCCGCATGTGCTGACTGATTCACCCTAATAAGGCGATATAGCAGTCCAGCAAAGATGGTTGCCGGCTTCAGCTTCGCATCCAACACGTGAGCCGGCTGGTTTCCAAAGGTTTTGGCGATGTGCGAGTGCAGCGACGATGAAATGTTGTTCAGGATGTTGATGACGACCACGGGTGCCGCTTGGAGGGTAAGCCGAGCAACGAAGCGAACCATGGTCCTGTACATGACCAGGTCACATTGCTCAATCCACGGCGCAAGGTTGGGGTGCGTGAACAGCTTTTGTACAGGCACAGTCAGCGTGCCGTGGAAAGAGGTATACAATCGGAAAAACTGCTTCTCTTTGCAGAATCTTATGCTGTCAATGAGCGAAGTGCAGTGTGTTCGATAGAGTGCGACCAGGGCCTCTGCAGTGTCGATGTCTGTCCTGGGAGGGAGGTAGGGATGTATTGAGGGGAGAATAACGGGCTCATTCTCTGTGAAGGTCGGCATATTGCTGGGTGGGAAGCGCAGCGTGTGTGTATACGAAAGCGCAGTGGCAGTGCCTGGCTCCAATCCACGAGCTTCTGGATATAAAAAGGATTGACCTTTCGATGCCGGTCCTCGTGGGGCTGCGGGCTGCGCAGCTTGAAGGTCGAAGTTGCTGGAGGGTGGGAATGCCGCAGTGTCGGCTTGCAAGCGAGGAATGTTGTTGAAGTCGATCTGTTGCGCGCTGACAGACTGCGATCTCTGCCGGTTGCCGGATTGCTGTATAGCGCCTTGCCATGCCGGGGGCATATTCGTTTGCTCGTCTTCGAGGGCCAGATCGACGTAATGATACTTACTCTCACCTCTGACACCAAGTCGTCGCGTCTGAATGCCAGGGAAAATGACGCGTACTAGTTTGCCAAACGACGCAGGATTAAGAGGGACGACTCGTTCGGTGCCGCATCGCGTGGCGTATTGTGAATAGACGCGGTTTCGGGGGACAGAGGTTTTTGCTGGTTTGCAGACTGTGCGGAGCCTCGAAGGTGGTTAGCGACGGACCTTGTTCGCCAAAGGCGCATCTACTTACCACAGCATGGCGAAAAGCTGTTTAGTCTTTTCTGCCATGGGCGTCCGCTCCTTCTGAATCACTTCGACGGCGACCTCACGCAGCGGGCGTCCTTCATTCTTCGCTAGCATTTCCCGCAATTCCTTGTCGTTCGTCGCAGTCACAGCAGAGCCCTTTCGCCTTTTGTCATCGTGGACATCCAGTCCAGAGTTCAGAGGCACTGAGCCTACTCTGACATGCGCGGCGTATGACATATCTTGCGGCACGTACGGAGAGTCGTGTGCCCCGTAGCCTTGCGGCATGGCATATTGGACGCTCTGTGCATGGTGATGGCCGAGGTGACTCTGCTGCATATGCTGCACGGGCTCATATTGTGTGATCTGCTGGGGCACCATGCTTGCTTGGTATTGAAGCAGAGCAGCCTCGGGCCCTTGAGCCATATACGTCGCTTTCGCATCGTGGATCGAGGGCGGATGGGAATCGTGTCGCTGGGATGTCGCGCTCGTGGTCGAGGCCCGCGACTCGGGTCGCTGGCTATTGCGCGCCGACATTGGGCTGTGCAAGCGTATTGCACTTTGTGTTTACTGGATGCGTTATGCAGCCCGCTGGGAAGGATTTGTGTTATTGTTTCGCTTCGGCTGCGGCTGGGTCAGGAACGAATGTACTCAGACGGATGCAGTGCCTCGAACCCCGACCGCAGACATACTGGTGAGGTCGTGGTCTAGGGCGGGTGCGTATGGGGTCTGCTGTACCTGCGTGTATTCTCGACATAGATTGCGGAATGCGTGTCCGGTGCAGACGATTTCAGCTGGCTGGGAATCCTCGGGCGCTCGTCGCGCAGGTCGTTGGGTGTGGAGATGTTCCGAGCACAGGTGCAGCAAGCGGTGGTAGTTGAGCAGGCACTTCGGCGTGCGTGGTGGTGCGGCGCGAGCGAGGCGCGG
>ANSM01002217.1:0-19195 GCA_000347735.1 Cercospora canescens BHU | reverse complement strand
GCCCCTCCTCCACCACCGACACCAGCAGCTCCGACTGCACCAACTTTTGCGTTTCCGGATGTCGGCCGGTTGGAGGAGGGCATGGCCAACGACGCCACCGACGCCTACCTAGGCGCCAAGTTCGCCTACGGGCTCGAACATTGGAAGGCGACGGGGGAGTGTTTGGACTTGTTTTAGCGTTTTCTTTCGATAACGATTGTAATGAATGATGACTGTTTCTACTTCTTTTCTCCCGTGCCAGCTTTGTTTCAAAGCCGACAAGCATCTAAGAGGGCCACAGTGAGATTACCGCAAGATCGCGGAGAAAGCGGAGCCCCGGCCGTTCCTCCAATAAAATGCTGTCTCCAGCGCCAACAAGCATTTAAAACAGCCCGAGTAAGTCATTTGCAGACCTGCAGAGATGGAGAAGACTGCGCCTCTTCTCTGGTATTGGAGCCACTAACAACGACATCCAGCACAGAGCCAGGCTGCGACCAGCCTTTTGCGGATTTCCAGAAATGCAAGAGATCTAGTTCTTCCTCCATCCTTCGCAGTGTTTACAGTGCCAACCGGTATGCACAGAGAGTACAATGTGCCATCCGCAGGATCGCAGAGACAACGCAGACTGGACAAACTTTCTCACGTTCATGGCGTGCACGGCGCCAACCAGCATCCAAGCGGATGGAAAGCAGTCTGTATCACAAAAGTGGAGACATGAAGCCGTTCTGCTGGGTCTTCTCGCTGATTCCCACGTGTAGGGCCATTCTGTAGGAAAGACGTATCGCATGTGTCCTGCTACGGATTTTCACAGACGAAACTGATCGAATCCGCTGACAATGACCACGTGGAAATTTATTCGACTTTTAAAAGCTGTGGCGCGCCATTAACATTCTCAATATACTGCCAAAGACTACAGCAGAGATCGAAGGAGATCGTTTGGCCACGATACACGTCGATGAGGAGGGCCGCAACAACGACGGCGGACACTAGAGCACATGAATGCGGTGCGGGCTGCATTGCATATGCACAGACAAACGTAGCTGCACGAGAACAATCCACTGATTTATGTCACTGGACGGCGAGATGAGATCTGGCGCCTGTTGCGGATGCGTTCAGTGGGTCTTCGGAGATGAGATCTTGGAGATTCTGGCCTTCTTTGACTGCTGCGACGTACTGATGTCATTCGACATACGAAAAGGCTGGGATGACTCTTCAGAGATTCTACGGAGACGGGACGTTGAGATTACCGGCATACTCCAGTCATTTACGGCCGACAGAGCCATCCAAGATACTAACAGGTTGTGGTGAACCTCCCAGGGGTGGACGACATCATCTGGCGTAGTTAGGCTTTCTCTGACTCCTTGAATCCGTCAAAGCCATTCAGCATCCAGCTCGATCGTGAGAAAATTTCTGAGCGGCACTGCAAACTTGTTCCAAGATGATCCGACTTGCCTGATTATTGCCTTCCACGAATGCTCCAGTGCTGCAGGGTGCAAGCGACTGGCGTTTTCTCCACCGGTCCCCTCAGATGATATCAATGATGATTCCTCAGATAAATGGAGGCCAGAAGACGCCACGTAAGGATATTTGGAGTATGAAGGGACTGTAGTGACAAACACCGGGCGGTGGTCGAATTTCTAAGCCAGGGATCTCTCCAATCCTTACACCATCTGTTCAGAAGTACTGCTCCCAAGACTGATCGGAAAGTCGAGCGACAGCTGGAAGCAAAGACTACATGCTCTGGTCACGCGTAAGATCATGTTGGCAGAATCAGATTCGATGGAGCGCGTCCACAACCCTTGGTTAGGTCTTCCTGGGATGGTGAGGAATAGGGAAGGAAATACAAAACCCCAGAGAGAAGTAGAACACTGCTAAGATTCGCTCTTCGGCTCTAATAACTCTGATCTTCCGTACTCTGTGCTGTGGCCATCTCCTGTGTCTTCTCCTGGCCAACTCCCACGAAGCAATCTATTTCTATTGTCATATATGCATTTCTCTAGATCTTATCCGAGCCTGTACGCATGGCCGGGAAAAAAATTCCTGGATGGGCAACTGTCATCAACACGGCAGCAAGTGCGACCATAGCACCGTCTAGGATCAAGAACTCCTTCTCGTTGCGCATAAGAGGATTGCCCCAGCCTCCACTCATTTCGGGCAAACTGCAAGAGGATCAGTGACAGAACTTTTCCCTTCGTGCATCACAACATACCGATAAATGCTTCTCACGAAGATGGCCAGAAATGCAATCGAAGAGCATGCAAGGTAACAATATAAGCCGTTCTTGGTTGTGGCAGTAGGCTGCCCTTTCTCCAGCTCATGGCTTCGTAGAGATCTAGTCCTGAAGAGAGCGAATGCAAAATCTGCTGCCAGGAGCAGACATACGAACATGGTGGCGACCTGGAAAGCGATGCCTGCTATCATGACGCTGTTACCCGTGTTGATTATGTCTCCAGATCCTGATGCAGCGATGCCTCCGCCCGCGGCCTGCAAGAGAATGCTCAAAATATCGCAGGTGATGAAAATCCAGGTATATAGGCGAGGCTTCAATCGAGACTTTTCTGGACCAAGGACAAGGACGACGTGTTTCAGCGTCAGGTAAATGCCGGCAGCCAGGAATGACGGTGCAAGAATGAGACAGCAGATCTGCATTCTGAACCCATTCATGTCCCATGGGTTGGAATTCATCATTATTCGTCCTCCATATCCAACAGTCTCTCCAAAACACCCAATGGCAACGACTATTGAGAATGCAACGATCTTATATCGGACACCCAAAATGACTTGGCCAATCGTGCACAATCCGAAGATAGCCAGGAGTATGCTGTTGCCGGCAATGTTCGGTCGATATCCATACGTTGTCGCTTCTACAGGACATGCTGCAGACACTTCTGTGCACAGTCGGTGGGACATGTCGATGACAGACAGAAGAGTGAATCGTGACAATATGAGAGTCTGAACCCACGCGGCACACAAGAGTGAGGTATGGAAGAAGAAACAATCGACAACACCTTTCACAACGCACTCGCTTACATACGGTCACACCATACAATTAGCGATACTCTTGCCGGCTGCCATGCCACTTTCTTTCCGCATACGCAACGGAGAGCGTATGCGCTCCACCACAACGCCTCTCGTATCTCGTACGCTAACCCAGAATGGCTCTTGCTTGTGCGCTTGAAGAACGGCTCGACCAATCATCGTGTCGCCAGTCTGACGTCGCTTCTGCGTTTCTTGGTTGCCTGAGAGCCGCCGCCATAAATCCTCCTCGTACGCCGTATAGCCTGGCTGTGTAGGCCTCGACCTCCGCGATGCCACAGCGACGGAGATGCCCAGCCGAAGACATCACGCAAAAACGACGACGGGCTGCTATGCCTGCAAGGCCAGACGCGTAAAGGTACGAGGGGGAGATCGAGCTACTATTGCAGAGCTATCAGATGCAACTAACGCACCGTAGTGTGACGAAGGCCGACCAGCATGCAAAAGTTGTACACGAAGACACACTACATGTCAATATCCGTTTGATCATCCTATCTCGCCTCAGCATTCCCGGCATGGCTCGGGGCAGAACGTGGCGATCGCTGGTGCAACGCCCCACGTGTTCGATTCATTAGATCTGCTTCTCATGCATCGATACTGCACGAATACTTCAAGCCGCTTACTTCCGAGCCCCGAGGCGACGCATGTATGGCAAATGGTAGTGCCTCTCAAAGCCGAAACGCATCCAATCTTACAACGCGCTATCCTCGCACTTGCCGCCATCGACTTGGCCGCAAGCCATGCAAAGGATCCCAGCGACTCTGCGATATCTTCCAGATATCGTGCTCGGGGACTTCATCACCAACAGGTCGCGTTGCCCATGTTCCAAGACATGCTCACACATCAGGATCCCGCCCGCAACAATGTCATATTCATATTCTCCGTCATGCTGATTATGCTCGCTTTCGGAGCACTACAGTCTACATGCGCGCCGGCCACTGTAGAAGATATCCTCGAAGTCTTCGCGTTGTTCAGAGGGCCGAAAGCTCTATGGGACATACGGAATACCTCGGAGACTGAGCTTGGCGAAGCGATCATGTCTGGCGAGAAGCTCGAAGTCGCATCATCGGACCAGGTGACGCCCGGGGCCGAGGAGCTTTTTGCAGAGCTGGATGGCGCAGAGATGGACGAAGTCTGCAGGGATGCTGCTCAGCTGCTGAGAATCACTTGGGCCACTGTGAAATTTGCCCCGAACGACCTCCGAGCTATGGCGTATTTTCCAGCAATGGCGGACGATGCCTTTTTCACCAAAGTGTCCGAGCATGATGCAAATGCTTTGCTGGTATTGCGGCACTTTGCTGTCGTCCTCAAGGCTCATGAAGAGCGTTGGTGGGTTGGCAGATGGCATGAGATTCTGGTCGCTGCGGTTGATGCTGCTTGGCCGAGGGATGAACAATGACTAGAAACTGTACAAGGGAGACACTCACATTGGTCTAACTCCGTCTTCAGAACAGAACACTCGATCTCATGTTCATCTCGCGGCGGTGGCTGATGCTGCTTGGACCACGCAACGCGATACAGGTCGATATCTCAATGCTGGAAATTTTCATCTCATCAAGAAAGTGCCGCAGGAGGGTAACAGTTTGACGAAACTGACATCAGAATGTTTGTCGACCAATTTGAGCGTGCCATTGCTATCATTTACACATTTCGGTTGCGTAGAATGTTCTGCTATGGGATCACCAAGCTCTCTACTTGGACTTGCCACCGAAACCACGGCCACCATCACGACCACGACCTGACGCAACACGGAGCACATATGCACCACGTTCGAATGTGTTTGCAACGATGAAGCCTGACGGAAATTGGAACTGAAGGAATAACAAAGATTAGCTTCGCTCTCGAAGATCGAAGCAGTTTGTGGAATAGGAGGAATACTCACATTACCCCACGTTCCGACGAAGTCCAATGAACCACCAGCGGCGTCATCCTCGGGATGCATATCAAAGAATGCGAGAGTACTGACACGGCTTCCGTCTGGGTGGCGAGCGATCGATCGGACGTCTTTGACCCAGACACCTGCACCGTAATTGGATTGGAACATGACGCCGTTCTCGATGTACAGGTTGTGATCAACGGCACGATGGTCAGTGGATTTGAATGTGCCAGTCTGGTTGGAAATCGAAGTCAGTGGTTGCTCGCTCGATTTTAATGGACTGCTCCGGTCGTATTGCTCGAGACTCACCCATTTAGGATTGCGGAGATCTGTCAAGTCAATGATGTGCGTGATCGGCACACCGTCAGCCACGACACCTTGAACCTCATCAAGTTCGTCGTTCAGCAAAACGAACTGGTGCCAATTGCGCTCTGTCCACCATCCCTGATGGCAGTACGTGGCGCCAGGATATTCGAGTCGGCCGAGCATTTCGGAGTTGGCTTGATTGGTGCTGTCCCATACAGTGATCGAGTCCCTTTCAATGAGTGTCAGCACGTCCAGCTTTTCATCCAACACAGACCAGGAGGATAGGGTGCACTAACTCATTGTAAGCCACACAGATATTCTTGCCGACGTAGCGTTTATCTGGGCCATTGTATGTCACACATTGAGCGTCGTGTGTGTAACCATCGGAGCTGGCGCATCCTGGCTTGAACGGATTTCTCGGATCGTCCAAATTGATGTATTCGAGGCCGGCGGCGCAAGTCTGATTGCGAGGCTGAGCGCCTACAGCGATGGCGTATTCATTGTCCCAGTCGATGACGACGTTGTGTGCTAAAGGTGTGGAAAGTCAGCTCGAAGATCCTACAGCTATTCTCGGAGAGCCTATTCGAAATTTTGCACATACCACGACCAATGGGTAAATCGTCGAAGACACTCTCCACATCACTCCTGCTGAATGTGACTGGATTCGCAGGGTCGATCGCGGCGACCTTGTTCATGTCGAAGATCTGAATGTTGTGGCCCACAGCCTCGGATCCGATGATGGCGAAGTTGTTGAGGATTCGGATCTCTCTCCACGATGAGCCCAGGAGATCGTTGGCTGGAAGGCGTCCCAGATATGTCATTTTGCCGCGGCGGTCGATCTCCACGAATGCAGTTCCTGTGTGTTGCCCAATGAGGGCAATTTGGCGTCCTCGTGGACCTACCCAGCCCCAGACTGACGAGCCTCTTCGGTTTGGGAACCGAGGGTCGGCTTCACCTCCACCCATGTCATTGTGGTTGATGAAATCATACAAGTCCATCTGAAAACCACACGTGGTCAGTATAGCGCTTTTACGTCAAGCAATGGAATCGTTTAATCGATGTTAAAACATTTGGCGCATACTTACATTATCACAGCGGAAAGTCTGCATGGGATTGCCTGGTTCTGCTATGGCTTGCCCGTTACGGCATCGGAGACGGTCCCGCTTCACACGACGATCGAGCTGGTCCCAGTTCTTCCAGGATGGCCACTGGCTGGAGTTCAGTGCACCGGCGGCTTCGAGAGCGTCCCATTGTGCCTTGGCAGTGTTAGCACAATTCGATCACTCGCTCTACTTCAGATATCATACATTCTTCATGTCAAGAATCATTTGGTGCACTTCGCCAGACTCATACTGCTCTCGCTTGAAGTGGGCAGCGCTAACCAGAGCCGGCAAAGCCAGCACAGCTGAAGTGAACTTCACCATCTTGGCGCTGCAAAGTGAAGAATATTGAAATGATAGTACTGAGCAGAATTGAGCAAATTCCTTCCAGCATGCACAAGTGGGCTATATAACTGGATTGCACGCTCGCTTCCTAGTTCTCCGCTCATTAATTCTTGTCCATCGAGTTACTCTGTGCCATCCGCCGTCAAGACACACACGAGGCCGACCTTCCTAAAAGGGATGGTATGCCGAGAACATAGATGTCTTGGCCGACATTGCCCAAGATGCATGGCACCTGACGCCTGAAGATAACTGACGCTGCTCTCATCGTTCTTGAACGTGAGCCATGAATGAGAGCGTGCCAGCGGGGACAAGTCGTGCGGATACCTTCCGGATGCGGCGGCTGCAAGTCATGGCATGCCAACCACTCTATCTCTTGGGGCGAGGAGGCGACTCTTGAAATCGCAAGCAAGGGAGCTGGGCACAGCGGCTCAAGAATCGAGTACGAGGCGCAGTGTAACGTCATTATGCGCGACTGGCAACAGTGGCTGTCGCTGTCTTTCGGGCTCGCCGGAGGTGTCCTTCTCCACGCGTCTGCCTTTTGGCAGTGAGATTTTTGGATAGCAGATGCAGATATTGTGAGGGTACCGCCATACCTGATTCTGTGCAGCTTGAATACCACCCTCATTCTGGAATGCGGCCGAGACCTAGGCCGCTTATAGAACCTTGCCACATAAGTTTCATGCATCCGGCGACTGGTCAGGTGGGAAAGGGTTTTGGTCAGTGGTGCTGCTCTGCCATGATACAGGAAAGGACTGAGAATGGTAGCTTAAAGTCGTTCGCTAGGCGTCCGCTACTGTCAACTTCGACTGGTTCGGAGCTCAGCATGCGCACTCGTCAACAAATTCATAGAGTTTCTCCGGCACGGTCTACTTAGTACATCTAGTGTGGTTTAGCAATCCTCATGGCAGAAATATCACAAGGTAGTAACGCTGAATGGTAGGGCGCTCTCCCCGGAACTGGAGAGCGATGCCACACTGAGTGCGTATATGGCCGACTGTGGTGATGGTAGCCAGAGTGACAGTGGGGACTGAGTGGCAGACTTGCAAATTCTCAATTTCGTCCCGCAAGTTTCCCCAAAAGCCCACCCAGCGGCGCGGAAGGCTTTTTCGCAGGACCTTTGTACCCGTTGTAGGATTTTGTATAGCCTGGGTACTTGGAGAGAGCAGCTCTGATATCATTCCTGTTCAGTGCATCCAGCTGAGGACAATCCAATGTATCGACAAGAGTGTTCGTAACAGGAGCGAGCAAATCCAGTGCGGGACTAATGTTGTCAAAAAGTCCTTCGAGTGCATCCGGAAGCATCTGTATCGCGAGCTGAAATAGGAAGCACGCGGCGTTGTTGCCTTCCAGGAGGTTTGCAGCATTAATGATCCCGCCCGTAAGATTTCCAGGATCGAGACCAGAGTATGTGTTGACTTTGCCTGTGTTCCCGCCTACGCTCGCTAAACTTGGGTACTTGAGGGTCATGTACGTCGCATCCTGCTGCACGTAGATCGACGAGTAGGCATCGATGGGATGACGCTTGTACCAGTTGTCGGGAATCCTTTCATGGCCCGGCGTATATTTGAAGTTTCCATCTTCGCCTGTGATGGCGAAGAATGACTTCAGGATCTCGCCATTTAGTTTTCCTCTGGGATATTCGGCAGATTTGTTACCCATCATGCGGTATACGAATGCCCAGGCGGCAGGTTGTGCTGTGAAACCAGCAAATGCTCCATAGAAGAAATATGGGTTTGTTGCAATGCCTTCTTGGAATCTTGTCCAGCGATAGTCTGTGAGAAGCTCCAGATCGTAATCGTCCTTCGCTTTGCCGCGATTGAAAAGCTCTTGAAATTGCTTGAGTTGGAGAAGGTGCGAATTGCCGCTGCATGATTCAATCAGCCAAGAATCCGTAACAACCACGGTGTTGACCATACTAAGTGTACAAATCTCCGCGCGTTGGGCTTCCGTCGCCTTCGTATTTATTATGAGATCCTGTGAGGCCTTGTGGCTGGCCTAGCAATCCGCCGAGGAGCTGCACTCTCGGGTCCGGTCCGCCAATAGACCATTGGCTCAAATTACCGTCCATAATCGCCGCATATATGGCCAGCAAAGTAGAGAGGTCAACCGACATCCCAAAGCCTGCTGAATTTCAGTGCTGTCCGACCAAGTCGATCGAGTGGTTCTCACCTTTGCCAGTTGCTTCAATGAACTGAGTTATTGTCGCTACACCGTTGTGTGGAAGGTAATTATGGTTGCTTAACGCATTGAGAGCTGTCCACGAAGTCAGAAACGATATCCCGTACCAACCAGGATCGATCTCACCTGGGCATGGACCTCTTTGATCTCCGTTCCCAGGCGGCACAAACGCATGTTTGCCAGTCGTCTCGACACGCTGCAAATCGGCATCGAAAGGCGGCACGAGAATGGGTAATTGGCGCCTGGACAACGACGACTCTCGGGTGATAAGTCCTTGCAATTCTGCTGGAAATGCTATGCTAAGCTTGGAAAGCGACAGAAGTATGTGCAAAGGCAGCATGTTCGCTCATCAAATACTGTGGACTGTCGTTTGTTAGGCTGAATTAGTGCATTAAATCAGAGCTTACCTTCAGGACCAAGGGTGATGGATACCGTGAACACCTGGGCTAGCAATAGCGCCATTGACGACAGTCTTGGTCGGCGTTCATCCCTGAACAAAGCATGACAGCAACTTGGTATCCTGTCATGCAGACGTACATGTCCTTTGGAGCATGAGAGCTAGCTGAAGTAAGAAGCAAAAGGATCGCGGAAGGGGGCCACGGGCCGATGGCCTGCCAGCTGTGAACCATGTGTGGCCTCGCGTATTTGCTTATTAGATGGCCGTGAAGTGACGCGGAACACCAGACAACTTATCTGGTGAGACCGAACACAATCGGACAGCACCGCCAGTAGTTCGCCGGTTCGCAGGAAGCTGAATCCACCGATGAAAAATCCCACCAATGCCGTTCATGCAACAAACCTCGTCAGGGGTCCGTGGCTGTTCGATAGGGTGGTCGCTTTTGTCCTTCGTCGATGCCATGCAGAAGAAAGAATCACGTTCTTTTCGGCACGCCGAGATCGTCAAACAAAAGGTCATGTTTCGTCTTTCCAGCGGAAAATACTCCGACGGGGCGTCCGGACCGCTCATCATCACGAGCTATCCCTTGGCAAGTGGTCATGATCGACATGCTTCATGAGTCGCGCACATCGCAACAACCAGCAGACAACTCGCACAGGCACTCATCCTCGTGTCTCTTCCAGCCACTCAATGACATTTTCACACGCTGCCAAGCTGTCTTCTAGTCAGTTAAGCGAGCAAAGGCAGGCCTGTGGCGTGCTCAAGGAGTCCAAACATACCAGTTGAGCAGGTGCCGTGAGGTCAGTCACGGTCATCTCAGCCAACGTCGTGATGGTGCGTCACACGCATTCGAAATATGCTGCGAGTCCGACAGTACTGCAGAACTGGTCCGGTTCAACCGGCTGTCACAAAACCGAGAAATGTAGATCGAGCAGCTTTGACCATGAGAAGCATGTCGCCTTATACTCCACCTGTTCACCGGGTCCGATTGAGCACGACTAAATGCCTGCCGTCTCGAACCTTTCAATTGCATGTCAAGCCCCTCCTCGGTCGACCTTGTATGTGCTTCGTACATTCCAACCGCATGTTTGACATCTGGCAGCACTGGCTACGATGTCGATCTCAAGTCCGCAGTCGCCCGTGAAGGCAAATGCATCCCCAGGAGAGGTTGCGCAAAGCTCTACCGGTTTCGTAGAGCACGATCAGGTCATCACACTTTATGCCGTGACGGGAGTATTCTTGACTTTAGCAGGTGAGTGAATTTGGCGTTCAAACGATGTTGCTTGACTCATCTAATCCCGTTCCAAGTGATCGCTGTAGTATGCCGTGCCACAGTGCTCGTGTTGAAGCGTCACTGGGGAGGATGGGACGACTGGACGACATTCTTCTGTCTTGGTCCAACAGCAGCCCTTGCGGCGGTGATGTGCGTACAGGCGAGTTCGATATACGATGGACCAGGCCCGGAGCAAGCGCCATTCCCATGGCTCCAGCGGATTCTGATTGTAGGATGCTGTTATATGCCGACCTCTGCCGTCTCCGCTAACAAATGTGGTTAGGAAACATGGATCATTCAGATCCTAACCATCACATCGCTGTACGTCTTCAAGCTGTCGATTTGTATCAGATATCTTCGAATCGCAAACGACCTCTACGACTGGTTCTGGCGCTTAACGATGGCTATGATTGCCCTGCTTTCAGCACACTATATTAGCTCATTCGTGACGTGGGGAGTACAATGTGTACCAGCCAGGAGATACTGGAACCCCTCGGTACCAGGCACTTGTATTAAGCAGTCCGTCTGGATTCTATGTGAGTTTCTCATGAACTTCTCTCGTGCATGTCTAACAGAAGCGGTTTGCAGCGGTTAACGGCGTGAATCTTGCAACCGATGTGATGGTCTTGGTTCTGCCGATATATCCCGTCGCAAAGCTCAGATTGCCTCCCAAGCAGAGGCTGGCCATTCTCGCAATCTTCACGGTAGGCGGTCTATCCACGGTTGCAGGCTGTCTGCGATTCTATCATCTCTACCGTTTCGATAGAATGATTGGTAGTCTTGGAGCAAACACATTAGACATCGAGATCTGGTAGGAAAGAGAACGACCTCATCATTGCAGCAAACCTGCTCATAACATGCACAACAGGTCCTTCATTGAAATCACTCTTGGAATGTTCTGTGCCTGCATGCCTGGTCAGTCGCATCGAGACTGCTTAGACATGAGCATGCTGACGGGTGTCTCGTAGCATTCCGAACTCTGTACACTTTCTGCCGCTACGGCAGACAAAAGCCCTGGACAGCTGAGAAGACTTCTTCCACGAAAGCTCAAGCCAGTCGTTCATCTGCGCGCAATCGCTTTAATTTCTTGGGCAAGAAGAAGTTTTTGCGCTCAATCCAGGCCTCTGGGTTTGACGCCGAAAACGATATTGAAAGAGTATATCAGCAAAACCGTGAGGGCGATCAAGCTAGCCAGGACCGGCAAGCGTCGGTTGGAGTAAGCTTGCCAGTCACAGAGGCGGAGAGCACTATCGACAAGAAGAAGCGGCCATACGAGAGCGATTGATCGGTTTTCACCATGTATTGGTCTGGCGGAGTTGTGCGCGGTCGCTTGTCGCAGCTGTCCACCTTGTGAGCGATGGCAGATTCAGTGCGGCAACATACGAACTGAGACGGCGGATGACCTAGATAATGTTGAAGCTCGATTACACGGTAGGCAAGAACCAAAGCTAGCCTCGATTTCCTGTTCAAAGCGTCGCGCCGGGTGACTCGTCAAGATGTGTTCATCTTTGTGGGCGCATTGAGCAAGGCTGCTTCTAGTCCAGGTATCCCATTTCATCGTCGATGACGCCCTTTAGACCTTTGGGCTGCCTCAAATATCCTGCGTTTGGCGGTGGCCATGACCGTGCTTTTTGTCTTAGTTTCTCAGCGTCTGCCAGCGCCTGAGCCAGGCCTCCCAGCTTCCCATAAATCACATAATCTTGCTGAGCGAGAGCCTCAGCGAGCTCCACCTGGTGATTGTCCAGGAGCGCCTCATTTGGCACAACGACAAGTGGTACTTGGATGCGGAGGGCGTCGAGGATTGTGCCAGAGCCTGGCATGCCAATGTCAGTATAGCTGTCCTTCGGATCCCTCTCTAGACTCGTGACATGCCAGCGTGACTGATCACCACTCCTTCTTGACCGCCGTCGACTCCCTTTGCCTGCTTCATATACCTGAACAGACCTGCCTTATCGATGGTGAATCCCTTGATGCTCAGTACGCTACCGCTCTCGCTATTCTTAGCGGAAATAATGAGAGATTCAAAAAGCTTCTGCCCATCTTCTCCGTATTGCACCAGCAGGTCTGTGTAGTCTTGCTTCTCGAGGGCTTCGAGGAAGTCTTGCTGCAGGACGCCTTTCACCAGTCCACTAAAGGAAGCCGTCGCACCAATTGTGACGAAGCACGTCTTTGAAGACATTGGGAAGAATACTCGGCCCTGTCCACATTCTGTCATGGAGAAGCAAGCAGCTACCAGGGAGGTGGATGCTGGTGAAGGTCACTGCGGCGAACACGGAGGTCTTGGCGCGCGGAAGTGAACTCCAAGTGAGCATCCGGGATCCATCCACCCTCTATCCTCACATCATGGCAGCCCCATTAAAACGAATCTGCCGACAGGCGACGCGAACTGTTCCAAGATGGAAAGGGCCGTTATCTTCGCGCCCAAGTCTCTCGCGCAATGCACAATGGCACCAATGCCAGCCTCTGCACCAGGCTTCCCGCTCGATGGCTCAGCAAGAGCTGGTCGAGAACGATCTCGACACCTACCTCGAAGCGCTCGACGAGAGTCTCCCTTCAGAATCGGAATTATCTTCCGCCGCCCACGCCGAGCTCGACCAACACCGTGAACTCCGAGAAATGATGCGTCTCGCCGCCTGGGAAATGCCCTTTCTTGCGCAACACGCCAAACCCTTCATCCCAGCGAAGAAGACTGCAAACCATACACCCCTGCGGTGGCGCTACACTACCTACTTTTCTGAATCGCATCCCGCGTCGCGAAAGGTGGTCGTGGAGTTCAAAGTGGAACATCTCGGCCTTGGAAGCAAAGAGACAGAGAAGCTCACGAAATTGGCGGGCAGCCGATACAACCCCGAGAAGAGAGTCATCAAGATGAGCTGCGAGAGCTTTGAGACCATTGCGCAGAATAAGCGGTACTTGGCAGATACTGTAGACAAGTTGATCGTCGAAGCGAGGGACCTAGAAACAGATTCTTTTGAAGATGTGCCATTGGATACCAGACATCATAAGTTCAAGAAAAGGTTGGAGTTTCCGCATGAATGGAAGATGACGGCGGAGAGGAGACATGAACTGGAGGAGCAGAGGAGGGAATCATTACATGCGGAGGCTAGTAGAGTGGAACACGGGCACATTGTGTCTGGTATGGCCGCTATTGAGGCTGATAAGCAAATCAAATTGAGACAGGCGGAGGAGGCCATGATGGAGGAGGCGAAGAGGCCTGTACCTGCCGGGAAGATGGGCAAAAAGCAAATGGGCCAGCGGGGTCGATAGTATCATGAAGCATGTCATGAGAAGTTGTGTGGGTAAGTGTACAGCTTCTACAGTGGCTCTGAACTATGTCTCGCGCTCGCGTCCTTTCGACCGTAATCAGAGGTCTGTACCAGTCGCACTCTACAAAGCATGATCCGCAAGGAACTTCACCGTCACATCCATCGCCATCTTCACCTCTTGCGCATCGAAGCTCAAATCCTCCGTCTGCACGTCCTCGCCAGCCTGCGGCCCTGCTCTCCTCGCTACCTGCATGCTCCTCGAAGGCATAGGCTGCTGGCTCGAGCCAAACAATCCCCCACTCCTCGCAGCTGCTCCGGGAGGAGAAGTACTTCCCCATCCAGAACTCATGACATTCCTCGCATCGCCTTCTTGCAATTCCACAGGCCTCAGACTCGTACATCCGAGCACCTCGCAATAGTCCTTCGCCTTTTGAATCGCGTCCTGCGCCGCTTCTTTTCTCAACTGTGACTTGAATGCTTTCAACGTCGCATCTGTGAGAATCCAGTTGATATTCTGCACTTCCACATGGCTGAGGCTAGACAATTTCGTTCCGAATGAGCCCAAGGCGACGAAATCTCGAAACCGGATATCGAAATTCACGCTCGCATTGTAGACCCGGGGGAGTTCTTTGTCGGGATTCTTGTGGTTGTAGGGTACATAGGATGTTGAGCTCAACGAGGTCTTGGACCAGTGGGCTAATGGTGCTTTCGCTTTGGCTTCGGGACTCTCGTCTTGGGGACAGAGGGGACGGAGTAGAGATTCAATGTGTCGGGCTGTGGTGAGGACTTCTTCTGATACCACGGCTTTCTTGTTGCCGGTGCTGGAGACAGAGACGTTGATCAGTGCTCGTTCGGCGGGGTGTGGGATTTCTGCTTTGCCAGTGACGAGGAGCTGCAATGCATTGGAGTTGGCCGTCGGGGCAGTCATGTTGGCTTTGAGCGTGGGTGCAAGACTGAGCGATAACGTGAAGTATAGTAGAAAGGCTCGATTCAAGACTCTGAGAGGTACTGCTGGTAGAGTGCAATCAGTTGTGAAGACGCCAATCACTTGCCTTATATAGCTCTTCTAGGCAGCTGCGCTGCGCCCTCCTCCTCACTGCCTGCTGCAGCCTTAGCATTACCTACTTCTGTACACATGAGCCATGTACACCATGAAAACCTGGTGATGAGCACTCTGCACCACATACATTGGCACTGTGCTACCTGTCGTTGACAATGATTCCCAAGTACACGGATCTCCACGATGTGTTACTGCTTACGTCACCCTCCTTCACATGCAAATTGACCAGCATCAAATACGACACCCCTGTCAAGCTTGAAACATCAGATGGATGAGCGGACATAGTATGAGTATCTCATCATGTCAAGTCTCGCATACATGTATCTGCATCAAAAACTACTTCTTGCTCGCCACATGTCAAAGCCGGCTCATAGCCCTCTGGCAAAGGACGGAGCGATGCAGGTCCGCGTGGTCTGAGACATAATTGCGCGAACTCACCAGTATCTCTATCTCCCACCTGTCATCGAAGTCTGGAAGATCAATGGCTCTTCGATAGAGGGCTGACTAGCACGAAGCGCCTGATGGTACACCTTGACACTTCGAGCTCTTCTTTCCGCCAGTGATGTCAACGCCTTCCCAGGTCCAGTTCTTGCACGAAGCGCACAGCAGGTACACCTCAGTTCCTTTGTCCGCAACCGTGCCCTTGACGTCCTGAATAGTGATGTCCGTTATCGGAACACCGTCCGTAGGCGTACCAGTTGGCGAGCCGTTCTCATAGTCCTGCTCAATGACAATGCCATACTTGGCGATGTTCTTAAGGGTAATGCCGGAGTAAGTGACGTTCTTGACAGATCCAGTAGCATCGTAGACAGTCTTGATACGAACACCATTGTCAGAGTCAGTGATTGTTGAGTTGCTGATACGGACATTCGTGACATCGTTGTCGGAGCGGCCGCCGACTGAGCCGATGGACAGACCGTGACCTCCAATGCAGGTGCCCCCTGTGAAAGAAATGTCGGAGCCAGAATTGATGGCGAGGCAATCGTCTTGATTCTGCACATAGGCGTTGCTAATAGATACGCCCGTCGAGAAGCCAACATCGAATGCATCAGTGTTGTGTCCTAGATCGCCCGCGGCAGAGTTGTCAAGGGTGATGTCCTCGACGTTGATATTTTCACACTGGTTGATGGAGAAGCACTGGACGGGATAGTTCTTGATGTTCAAGCCCGCGATTGTAGAATCGATCATCTTGTGTGCGGCGAAGAATTTCGGCTTGGTCTTTCCTCCGTTGCTGCCCTTGCCGTCCCACCATTTGGCTCCGTTGCCATCAATGACATGGCCTGAAGCGCCTTTGACCTGGATACCTGTACCAGAGACGCTGATCAAGGGACCTTTCCATTCTTTATAGCCAAAGGTAGTTGTGCCCTCGAAGGTGACCTAATCCTCATCAATATGTTACCTGAAAAACTCCATTCTGGTGACACTAACGGTAGTCCCGTCGTTGAGGTCTTCTAGGTCGAGGGTCTCGCCGGCTGGAACAGCGATATCCTTGAGGATGATGTTGCTACGACAAGACATTAGCTATCATGGCAGTGTTCGTCAATTTGCCAAGCCTCGCTTACGAGCATGATGTTTTCGATGCCTTCGCAGCCGCAGCATCGGTGAACGTGCAACCGCTGCTTGCATTGGTACTGCGCGTTGGATAGAATGACGGGCGGGCAGCGGTTAGGCCGGCTCCGATGAGCAGCGAGACGAACGTCTTCTGGCAAACCATTTTGTGCGCAAAGAAACCACCGGGGTCTATGTTAAGGAGTGTAGCGAAAGCCTGGATGGGCAAAGAAGCTTGAAGAAAGAGTGAATGACTAAAGCTAGGCCAGCCTTGCGGATTGGTTGCGCGTGTAAACAAGAGACAAGGCGAGTGCTTGACAGAGCTTAACTGACTTGGCCCTCAATGTTGTTAATATAGATTCTGCAGCAGGCGACCTGTTCTGTGCAGGAGGTCGCTTCGACCATGTCTGGCCGTTTTTCCCGGCTCGATATGAGCGGTGGAATACATATTGCTGTGGAGCAGAGGCGTCGTCGTCAAGCGACCTGCGGTCGAGAACCTGAAAGGTGGAAAAGCGAGAATGCGGTCTTCTATTTGAAACGGGTCGACGGGCATCACAAGCGAGCTACGGAATTTTAGCCGAATCGAGGGAACAGGGATGTGGGTCAGAACACAGCTGGACGATCGCCAAGTGAACTTGTGAAGGTCGATTCCACCTAGAACTGAGGATGCACTGCTCAGCGTGCCTCGCAAAGGAGTTTCGAATGGAGTAAAATCGGCGAGAAAGCATCCTGAGCAATTTCGCGACTGTAAGTGCCAGTGCGCACGCGCATTGTGCAAGACGATGCTGAACGAGCTTCGTGGTCCGTCACTATTGTATCGCTAGTTCGACGACAATATCAATGATGATGAACTGGTCATTCCGTTGGCGGACAGATGATCATGGAACCTTATTAATTTGTACGGGGCAGTCATATTGTTGTCGGGGTCATACAAACTTGCCGTTCTCCCGTTCCCCGCGGGTTCATGGAAGATTGTTATCGCGCCGCGAACCCTCGACACGCGTCGACCGAAGAGCTGGGAGCATCCGTACGGCAAAAGTGGGCATTGGCCAGCAATCGCGTCTTTGGAGCCTCTTGACAGTGCGATTATTCCTGAGACAAAGCTGACTAGAATCAAACGCCCTCTCAATCGAGAAAGAGTCGGGCGTGCTGACGAGCGATCTCCAGGAAGCGACTTTTCCAAGGACAATCGAGGAGGTCCCAGCGGTTGGGCTGAACGGCAACCAATAGCCTCTCAGTCGACCTCTCTGGGAGACGGGACCACCGGCAGATCTTGCTCCGAAAGGTGAGAGAGGTTTCTGCCGAAAAGCCTCAACCCAACTGAAAATTAGCTCTGAGCGAAACATGTGAGAACTGAAGTCCCAGCAGATCTCTCTGCAGACCGAAAGAGAAGGTTCTGCTTGCTAGCTTGACTCTCGGACAAGATCCTGCCGCAGGGGGTACTCTGAGACTACATTCCAGCGTGACTTGGTGACAGGCCCCCCGAATCCTCACTTGCCGCTGAAGAAGCTGGTGATCTTTGAATTCGCATTCTTCTCCGGTGTTTTCGCAACCGTATTGTTGGACGTGGCACTTCTGGTCTTCCTGCCACTGGCACCCTTACCAGCCGCCCTCTTTGCTGGAGACGGAGTGGCATGCTCGACCTTGATCGCCTTCTTGACAGGGCTCTCGGCCGCCGCAAGAAGCGCTTCGTCGTCTACCTCAGAGATCTCTCGCTTGATACCCCTCTCCACCTGGTCGTCTGCGGCTTTGAGCATATCTTTATCGTCGAGCTTGGCGGTATCCGCTTTGAGTTTCTGAGACAGGTCTTGTTCGCTTTCCTTTTCGGGCTTCGGTAGGGGTGCATTGTCTTCTGCATTTTCTACTCTGAACGTCGTAGTTCTGTCTTCATCTTCGTGCTTGCTCTCATCTGCCTTGTCTAGTGAATGCGCGGCTTCAGCTTTGGCGGCGATGTCCTTCGCAGTCGCCTTCTGGTTGCCGAAGAAGTTCGCAATGTTGTTTTTATTCTCGGAGCTGTTGACAGGGATAATGAACTGCGGACTATTGTTTCCAACCTTACCGACAGCCTGGTCAACAGGATAGCATTCAAGCTCGCCTCGATATGGCTTCAGGATGCTTTGGAGTTCTCTGTTCCATCCAATAAGATTTGGGTCCAACCACATTTTCAGCTCATCACTACCTGGCTCGAGAATGACTGGCATGCGATCGTGCAGGAATCTGAGCTGCTTGTTTGAATCTGTCGTGATGATGGTATACGTGTACAGCTGCTCATCGCTGCCCTCGTACTGGACCATGTCCCACAGACCAGCGAAGCACATTAGACGACCATCTTTGCGCTTCGTGAAATGTGGTATCTTCTCCTTGCCGTTGTTCTTCTTCAACCACTCGTAAAAGCCTTCAGCAACGACGACACAGCGCTTTCGCTGCTTCATGGTGTTCCACATGCCTCGGTTTTCAATCAGGCTGTCGTCCCTACAATTGATGGTCTTCAGCTGGCTGCCGTAGTCTGGCTGCCGCTTGGTCCAGAAGGGCACGAGCCCCCATTTCGCGGCCTGCAACTTGTACTTTGTTGCCTGGGCTGCGGTCTGTGACGAACTTGTCTTGTCTGAGAAGGCTGCGCCGCCCTCTTGGCCATTCTCGGCACCATCGTTATCGGCACCGTTGTTTCGGGCTGCAGTTTCGGCTCGGTAGATGAGTCCGTGGTAGCCGGGAGCGAAGTTGTAGCTCTGCCTCAGACGCCCGTCGTCGTCGGGTGGAGCATCGTCGACCGGCATGTTCTGCTCTGCGAAGTGCCGCCGCACCCGCGACGGATGCCACGACATGGCGTAGCG